>ML409770.1:0-12947 GCA_005239525.1 Nicotiana knightiana | reverse complement strand
TGCTACATTAATGGTCAATCAAGAGAAGCCAATTTATTCGACCTCAATCAAAGGAGTTCAGACTGCCAATCACAGATACTCAATCAAGAAGCTTGCCAGCAAATATTCTCTGTCCAGAAATAAGCTCACTCCAGGCGTAAATGGCTCCTCAATACAAGCTAGTGGCAAGGAAAGTCACGATCGAATCTGGGCTCTTCAAGGAGCAGGATTCGAAGAGGCACCCCTTGGGTCAAATCTCTTTGAAAAAGATCTTGTGCCTCCAATTTCGTCAAAGACTCAACAACTCTTTTCTCTCCTATAAGAAGGCTGATATTCTCAAGAAGAAGGCTTGCGCAACTACACACATTGTATTCTAAGTCTATCTACTTCTTAGCCTAAACATTGCAATCCTTAATTATTAGTGTCTCCAAAGATCGGAAGATCTAGAACACAAAAGAGAGTTGTGTCAAATACTCAAAACTCATTGTTGATACTTTTCGTTGGTGGTGAACGAGTTAAAATCATCTATACTGTAACACTTTCAAAGATCTTAAGGGAACCCTTGTGACCCAAGGGAAACTGGATGTAAGTACCACAACGGTACCGAACCAGTATAAAATTGCTGTGTTATTTACTTTTCATTACTGCTTACTTTCATCTGCACTGTGGTTAGTCAACTAATACTTCTGTTAGTCGACTAATTTTTAAATAGCCAACAATTCACCCCCCACCCTCCTCTTTGTACTTTCATCAAAGATCCAAATTTATATTACACCAATAGATTTTATCTGACTAAACATACTATAACACAAGATAAAACGGTTTCCACAATAGGATATGATTCCCTGTTGACCTGTTCATCTAACAGCTTAGATGCAACAAGCAACAAATCTGGTCAAAGCACTACATCATTCTTAGGCATAAGCTCAGAACATCCATACTTAGACAAATATTTGTTCAACAATATCCAAGATTTTTTTTTAAAAGAAATATGGGGAAGAGAAATAAACGCTTCTTTCTGTCGTAAAACCGCAAGTCCTCCTAGTTTATGTGGAAGTTTAACTACAATGTTTTACGATAATCAAAAGTGAAAAGCGCCAAAAACAAAAAAGGCAGCCCAATGGGAATTAAGCAAAGAGCGGGAGATGGAGCACACATTTCTTCTAGGTCAAGTGCAGCTTATTGATGCTCCACTATGAACTTTAACATAACAAAAGTCAATTTTAATAGCAGAATAAAGGCATTACATTTAATAGACGTAATGCTTCTGTTTTCTTTGAGTATCTATTTATAGTCAAATTCTGTATTACCTTGAAAAGCTTCAAGACAATAATAACCAGGTAACAACTTTAAATTTGTATTCATTGACGATGACAAATAAAAGTATAGCATCTTCTAAAAGATACTAGTGTTAGAAAATGAATGACCTCTATCATATAGTGATTTACACGGAGTCTTAAGTAGTTTTGAGTCAAAAAGCATGTACAACATAAAATTGACAGCCAAAGCCTCTTCCAATCTAAATGAGTCCTTCACATAATTCTCAGATCAAATAAGGAAGTTATGCAAAAACTGATATGGCTAGAATAAACTTGAAATACTCCCAACATCTCTAATGAATGGACATTCACCATACAGGCACAAAGGATTTACAGTCAACATCATGAAAGAAGCTCACTTGGAGATGTATCAGGAACAATCAGAACGACACCCTCACTTGAAGCAGCACGTTGAGCACCAGATTTAGCTACAAAGTTCTCGTCTGTGCAAGATAAGCCAGAGAGCCAGTAAAGCACCTAAAAATTGGTGCAGCCATACAGCATCAGTAAACATAGCTAACCAGTATGATTACACTCATAACCAACATAAAACAGGTTCATCAATGAAACCACATCAGTGTGGCATCAGTTAACATAGCACCACATAAAATAATTGTAAATACACTCCTACCACTTAATAAATGGTGAAAAACAAACATCAAACTGATTCAAGTGAATGGATGAAGAACACATTCAATCAAACAACTACGCCTCAATACAAGCTAGTTGGGGTCAGTCATATAAATCATTTTATAATCATTCCTTTCTATTTAAGCCCAGTTGGCCCATTTCAGTCCAACTCTGAGCTAAATAACACACTAACAAAACCTTACTCCCTATGTCCCAATTTATGCAACACACTTTCCTTCATAGTCTATCCCAAAAGGAATGACACATTTCCATATTGAGAAACAATTTAACTTCAAAATTCACATTTTACAATTAATAAGATGATTTATAACAACACATCTGTATTCTGTCTATAGCTTTTTTACACTACAAGTTTCGAAAATCTTTCTTTTTTTCAAAAACTGTCACAAATCTTTGGACGAAGCACAAAAAACAAGAAAAAAGAAAACACTAACAAAAGAATTCACTTGATAAGGTAACAAGAAGAGATCAATCAAAGACATTGACTTGAGCAACAAAGCAACAAAAAGACTAAGAATATAAAATTAAGAGCAATGAATTTTTGCAAGTAAAACCCATAAATCCTAGCTGATTATTAATCAATGGGTAGTTAAAAGATGATTCTATTCAGCAAGAATTGTCCTAGAGTTCAGTCACATAAATCATTTACTATCATACTGTTCAATTCACATTTGGCCCATCTTACTCCAATATTGAGCTAAAAAAATGTAACTTTGCAACTAACACCCATAAATCCAAGATGGTTGTTAATAAATAGGTAATTTATAGATAATTCAAAAATGGGTTCTTGAAAAAATGGATAAAAAGTGGAAAACTTACAGGAAATCTGTGAGAAGGGGAAGTAGAAGGAGGGAAAAAGATGTGGAAATTCATAGAACAACCAAGTGTTGGGCTGAAGTGTTTATATCTCTTGTTGTAACCTCCAAACATCTTGGAGCTGCTGATTTCTGTAGGCTTCGTTTCCATTTTTACAGTGTTAAGGATGAAACTCAAATCACTGAATATGTTTGTTGAAGATGAGCAAAACACATACGCAACGTGTGACTCTTTATCATATAAGAATTCTGTAGGGTTGTACTAGTACTAAGATTAATAATTGAGATACACGTGTCGCTATCTTTTTTTCATGTTTTCTTTTTCTTTTTAAATTTGCATCCTTTGGAAAATTAAAGGGAAATAAATAAGATTTTTTTTAGGTAGCGTCACACTTTTTCTGTTTTTTTTTGTATTTTTTTTTGTACGGCGGAGGTGTCCATGCTAGTTTGTGTTATCTGCACCTGTCATCAACACAAGTATCACATAACTCGCTCACTTGTCCACTAATCATACCATTAAGTACGGCTAGAAGCTCGATGATTGAAAGTTGTTAGCAACTCTTAATCATTCTTCACTTAACTGCAGAGTTTTGTCAGTTGTAGAGTTTGAACTCATAATGTACATCTAACGCATGCATATATCATGTGTTTCGCTCTTATTATTAGATTATAGTCTTTGGAGCTGGATAGAGATTTAGGCTGACGTGAATCTACTAACATTTTGCGGGTACATAAAAAAAAACCTAATGAACAATAGCCGTCACTTCGCCATGATCATTCCTTATATTTTTTGGATTTTTAGGATAAAATAGGAATTTAGGATGATTCCCAGATTTTCGTATGCTATAATTCACGCCATCAGTATGAAATCGTGCGACCATCTTCGAATATCCTTAAATTTTGCGGGCCATATAAAACGACCTAACAAACAATAGTGATATCTTAACCGTTTCTTGTTTTTTGGAGTTTTAGGGCAATAAAACAAGAATTCAGGACGATTCCCAGATTTTCATGGGCTATAGTCCATGTCATCTGCATGAATTCGGGCGACCAGCTCCGAATCTCCTAAAATTTTGCAGGTCCACCAAAAATTACCTAATGAATAATAGTCACCACTTTGCCATGAAAGTCTCTTTTTTGACATTTTAGGGCCATAAAAGAGGAATTCAGGACGATTCCCGAATTTTGGTATGCTATAATGACCGACCCCGAATCTCCTAAAATTTTACGGCCCCATTAAAAATGACTTGAACAATTGTTCTAGGACCCCGTGCCCCTAAATGAGACTTTCCGTAGTTGCTTTTACTGATTTATGACTTGCGGGGACGGGTGGTTCGAGGTTTGGAGGAGTTTGCAGTTGTTTAGGAACACTTAGTTCCTTAAAGTTGGCCTTAAAGGCTAAGTTTGACTTCGGTCAACATTTTTGGTAAACGAACTCGGAGTCAAGATTCGAAGGTTCCGGTAGATTCGTATGATGATTTCAGACTTGGGCGTGTGTTCGGAACGGGTTTTGGATGACCCGGGAGCGTTTCGGCGCCAACGAGTGAAATAAGAATTTCCTTAAGTTCAAATTGAGATTTGGAACGTATTTTTGTGTTATCGAGGTCCAAACGCAATTCTGATACTGGGAATAGTTCCTTTATGTCATTTATGACTTGCTCGTAAAATTTGGTGTCATTCCGAGTAGTATAGGTATGTTTCGGCGTGTTGGAAGTGAATTCAAGAACTCAAAATTCTTAAGTTTGATCCAATAGGTTTTCGGGTATGATTTTAGATTTAGCATTGTTTCGGACGTTCTGAAGGATCGAGCGAGTCCGTATTATGATTTAGGACTTGTTGGTATATTTGGACGGGGTCTCGGGTGGGCCCAGATGCCATTCGGGCATCGCGCGAGGCAAAAACCAGCCTTAATAGACTGCTGGTGCGACCGCACCTGCGGAGGCACAACCGCAGGTGCGAGATCGCTTCTGCAGTCCCAGCCTCGCAAGTGCAACTCCGGGGGATATTGCCCAGTTCCGTAGATGCAGATCATTTTCCATAGAAGCGGAGCCGCAGGTCTCCGCTTCGCATATGCGACCACTAACCCCCTCCCCCCTTTTCCGCAGATGCGAGACCGCAGGTGCGGTCCTCGAGCCGCAGGTGCGGAAAACCTGTAAGCAGTGAGGTCGTCTTAAGTGCGAAACTTAGGCATTTTTGAACCACTTTTCATCATTTTGGGCGATTTGGAGAGCTGGTGAAGGAGGGATTCAACCTAGAAATTTTAAGGTAAGTAATTACTACCATGAAGTGAGTTCAATACTTGAATTCTTGGGTGGATTAACACATTAAATTAGTAGAAATAATTGGATTAGAGTAAAACTTAAGGTTTTGATTAAAATAAGAATTTACCAAGAAATTTGTTACGGAATCATACAAAAATCATATAATATTGATCCTTAGGTTATGAGTAAGTATTTCCTCCGAAAATTTTCGGAATCCGAGCATGTGGTCCCAGGAGTGTATTTTAGGATTTTCCAATTTGGGTTGAAATGACCATTTAAGTAGGAGAATTATTTACTTTTTAGCATAGATTGACTTGTTAATGTGATGTTTGGCTAGCTTCGAGTTCTTGAGCGACGGATTTGGAGTTTCGTGCGCGTTCTTCACTCGAAAAGTAGGCTTGACACGAGGTAAGTCTCTTTTCTAACCTCGTAAGAGGGAATCGTCCCCATAGGTGAATATAAATAATTGCATGTCTTTATTTGTGGGGGCTACGCATGCATAAAGTGACGAGAGTCCGTGCGTAGCTACTATTATGTTATGTCAGGGAGTTTAGGATTTACAAGCATGCTGTATGTGTCATATCTATAGTCTTAAATGTTAATTTAGGTTACCTAATATCCTTCAATTATTAAGTAAACATCTAGGAGGTTACATTCTGAAATTTATATTATTGAATCCTTCTCTATAAGTATATTCTCTACTGAATTCCTGTCTTCCTGTTAATTATGTGTATGTATACGAGTACCCGCATCGCAGGTATGATTCGCGAGCGGGGTAGCCCTACTATTATGTAAACCGCGTCGCATGTAAGATTCATGAGCGGTGTAATAGATGCATATATGGTTCGAGCCGTTCGACCCTTCGGCATTGCACATTTATTTTTGCGTTGTGTCGACCGTACATTCACGGCATGTTATGTGTTTGTTGGATGTTAGGTGTTCTGTGATTNCCTAACGAATTAAGGTGCGTTAGGGCACCTACTAAGGGTCATTTACAAACACAAATTGGATAACCAGAGATAGGGTAAGGGATTAAAATCACTTCAAGGGGAAGGTGTTAGGCACCCCTCGAAGTCCACAACTGTGGTACCCGGCCAAACAGGCTTTGTGAATTTTAAAACAAGTAGCACATAAGCAATAAAAATACATAGGTAAATAAATAAAGGTTTTTGAGAAGATTCGCAGTCTAAGCACACATATGTGCTAAAGTTTAAAAGATTTAGAGTCTAGGCATACACATAAGGTTTTGAAAGAGTTATGATCTAAACACACATATGTAATGGATAGGGGGTCCTAGGTTGTTTATACTATAGGATCATATCAGTACAATGCCCGGTAATCACTCCTCGGAAGAGGGGCTACACGTGGCATTAGCGCACTGGTCATCATATCCATGTCTACCCTTTCCCACCCCTTAGTGGTTATTAAGCGAGTTTATTTAACGACCTCTATGCGTGCTGTTACCCGCCCCTTCTTAATGGTCCTGGAAGAGATTAGGACCTCTACCTATAGGCAGTTCTAGACAAACCCCTAAGGTGTAAAAGGAGAAAATACTAGGCGACAGAAAAGAATAAATGGGACTTTAGCAGATAAAGGTAGGAAAGAGAAATTTAGAGGCTCAGATTTACCTCCACAGATAATGCATGTAATCAGCACGACTCAAAACACAAACAAGGGCAGTACTATTAAATAGGATCCTAAAACATGATGTCTAAGTGAATATCAAAACACAGAAGATATACAGTTTCAATTTTATAAATCCAGAAGCAGGGGCCCTAACCAGTTTGCCTACTGATTTTAAGCTTGTTAACCATTAAACAGTAAACACAAAAACAACAGTTTTACAGTTTATAAAGGTTGGTTACCTAAGGCTTGCCTAGGCGTGGGGGGGAATGCACAATAGTTAACAGAATTATTAAAACAGTTTAGAAGTTTTTTTTTACCTAAATCATGTTGTTCTAAGTGTTGCAAAGACACATAGGTTATTACCAGTTTTACTAACATAGGATAATCATATGTGAGACTGTGTTATGTTCCTTTTTTCATGCATTAATACTTTAGCTAGGTGTAACTGAGTGAGATCCTAAAACAAGGTATCTAGTATGAACATTATAAGATGTAGGATGATTTATATGCAAAATGCCTAAAAAAGCATGATCTCTAGATGCACAGAAAGTTACAACATGATTTCAGAATATGCAGTAGCAACAATTTTCATGTTAAAGTTGTTATTTAGCCTAGAAACGGGATTTCTAAGTGATGAAAATAATGTCAAATGAGATGCTGAAACAGTAAACCTAAGAACATGATATCTAATGCATGAGATGCTTAGAATGTATTGGTCCTAAACATGGATTCTAATGCGCACATAGAAATGTAAGCCTACGGCATGGTTTCTACCCCGTTGATATCGACAACAGACATGGCTACCCTCCCCTTTTCACTATCAATCCCCAATATTCGTTTACAACAATTATTACAAACCAATGTGAATAAATTACATAAGTAGATAAAGAAAAATAAGAAGTTACACTATAGGGAGCCTGGAAACAGGCCTAGATTCTCAGAGCCTCAAATGCCCAAATGTTTCATAGCCTTTCTCATATCCGGGTGTGTTAGAGTTCCTTAAGGACCTCAAGGGATCCCGGACAGTGCTCACACCCAGATTTCACAACCACAATTGAGTAAGTGCAGTGTGGAAGAGACAGCTCTAATGCATCAGAGTTTAGAGGGATCTCATAGGGATCCTTAAAAAGTCACACATTAGAGGGGAAGAACTTAAGGACCTAAGAGTAGAGTGAGAGAGATTGATATTGTTTTGAAAAGGTTTTAGTAAGAAAACAATGTTGAAAGGGATTTGCTTGAAACAATTTTGTGAAATAAAAGAGGGAGTCATTCAGTAAAACAACTTTTTGAAAAGAGAGTTATATAATTAAACAACAACACATCAAAAATAGATCAAAAACCAAACCCAACAATACTTAAAGAACATATAACCAAAACAGGAAGAACAAGCCTACACACAGGGGTGACGGGGATTGGGGACACATAGAGCACACGTAGTGCACACATAGTTACAGGAGCACGAAAATTCTTATAGGGGTTTAGGGAATCAGGATATCATGAATCTCAGAACCAACACAGGATCAGACAAATTAGGATAGCTAACTGCTTTGCACAAAAAGGTTCATGATAGAAATTAGGTAAAACATAAGTAAGGTAGAGTCACAATGAGGTATACTACAAAGGGGGTTCATAAGCAGGATGATCCTAAGGAGTTGGACATATTCAAAAGCATGCTGATAAAGAAGTAAAATAGACATATTAGTTGCAAGTTGAATAACAAAACCACAGATATAAACATATTAGAAACATGATAAACTGAAGCAGTAAAAGAAGCATATTAGTTTGGGACTTGAATTGAAATCAGAACATACCGGTAAAGAAGGCAGTAAACACAAAAGTGAAGGGACAAGAGAGCACAATAGTTAGCCTTGGCTTGCAGCCGACTAAATCAGAATAATAGTAAGTAACACAGAAAGAGAGCAGAAAGTTTTGAGTGTGTGAGAAAGAAAGAGAGCTTTTTGAACCAATGTGCTCGTGTTTTGTGTTAATGAAAGAGCAATGTATATATAGTTTGAAACTAGGTAGAGAATAAGGTAAAAATCAAAGTCATGTAGTGATTGGGGAATCTGACTCAATCAGCATAAAATCAATGTAAGTACTCCCTTCAATTAAGGAGTTAACTTCAAACAGTAATAGGCATGTAATAAATAATGAAAGATACCATATGTGACTGGAATATAACACATAAGGAAACAATCTCAGCACATAGACATATATGACATGTAATAGAGGCTAGGTTCAGAAAATCTGATTAAGGAAAGTACTTAAAAAAATTGATTGACAGCATAATCGCCCATAAAATAAGGCAAGAAAATATTTTAGAGGTTGAAATTAGTAGATAATGGAGGATATCAATCACAGGGAATTAGGGATTCAAACAGGAGTAGTATTGATTAAGGGGAATCAACACAAATTGCACAGAATAAACACATAATAGGCAAGGAAAAAGGCAAGAATCAGAACCCTAATAGGCACGGTAAAGTAAAAATCACATAGATACAGGGATCCAAACTGGAACATAGTACTGATGAATAGAAACTTCAGAGAATAAGCGAGACAAACACATAATAGGCAGGAATAGGAAAAATCAGAAATCCTAATAAGCCAAATAGGGTGAAAATCACACAAAATTAGGGATTCACATAGAACCTAGCATGACTTAACAGAATAGACATGATATAGACGGAAGAAGCAACAATCAGAAACCCTATAAGGTAAAATCACAGAAACTCTGAATGAATTCATAAATAACAGACATGCAAATGAATCAAATGAACAAATAAGCAAGAACATACTTAGAACCCATGATTAAGACCAAGAAACTTAGGGTTTTGACATAATAAGTCAGACAAAAGGGAAAAACTTAAATAGATGCTTAAAAATATTGAAAATCATAGAATAACACTTAAATCAGAAGAAGAATCATTTCTGAAAAGGGGTCAAGAAACCCTAGTTTGAAGACGAAGAGGCGTTTTAGCAAAAATCGGAGAAATCATTAAGGAAAACAGCAAAATAACTCAGGATATACTCAGATCTATTACAGGTCTAAGAAGTCAAGAGTTAAAAATGGGGTTTCAGAGATGGATAACCCAGAGATGAGAGAATCGACTCAGAAACCATAGGTTTTAGCTGGAGATGGAAGGATCTTACTCGAAAGGCGAAGGGTGGCCTGATAACGGCATGAAAAGGAAATGGGGTGAGCTGAACCGCCTCTGGTTCCTTTGAGGATCTTAAGGTAGCAGTTATCCGACATGTGAGGGAGCCATGGGGCTGGGGATGGTGGTGAAACCACCATAGCTACCAGCAAGCCAACGACCGGTGAGTAGGTTTAGCAGAGAGAGATGAGAGGGATGTAACGGCGAAGTGAAAGAGAGAAAAAATGATAGGAAAATGGGGGTAGTCTTTAGGTTAAATTAGGCAAGAAAAGATCTGTACCGTTGATACAAAATGATCAACGGTCCAGATTAAAAGGGGAATTGGGTCGGGTGATTAATGGGTTTGGGATTGGGGTATTTGGGCTTGATTTAATCAAGTTTGGGCTGGTTTAATAGGGAGTGATTAATCAATTTAGGCTAAAATCGAAATAGGCATGGGCTATTTGTTACATACCTAGATAGTTTAATAAAAATAGTTTTATAAGGTAATTACTATTTATAAAAATGAATCATATGCATAGAAATAACTTAAAAATGGTTATTTTATATTTAAAAATATCTGGTAAAAAAATAGTATAAAATTACATGTTTAGGCTATAATTGCAAAGTTATTGCAATTATATCCAAAAGATGCTAATTTGGATACTTATGAAATAATTTGATCTTATTAGGACTATAAACAATGAATTAAATCAAGAAATGCCTTTGAAATCATTTGTGATGCGATTTTGTAATTATTTGAAATAAAATGCTAGATAAATTAGACAAAATATAGGAAAATTATGAAAGAATACCAATCGTTGTTAATGCATGATTCTGAAGGTACATATGCAATTTTAAAAATATTTTGAGAAAAATTGGGTATCAACAGCTGCCCCTCTTTATCCGAAAAAGATGAAAGAGTTGTCGGGTAAAGATAGATGGTCAATTTTGACAGAGTGAAACGGTTAGATAGGTTTAGGCCGCGCTCCGGCTTCCGAGCTTCCTACATATCCCTGGTTTTATAAGAATCAGGCCGTATGTAGTTCCAGATTCATCGACAAAGTATACCGACGAAGTTATCACAAGAGTGGACACAAAATCTAGGGATGAGCGAATGAACGGCTTGCGGGATATCGGGTTTGATACGGTTGGGAGAACTGGAGAGGTATTTCTCCTGCTGGGATAGCCGTTGCTTGCCGGGTTACCTGCAAATAAAAGCAATACAACCGTATACTATGCATAAATTTAAACATGATGCAGGTTCCCGTTGGACTATGAAAGTTGTCTTTGGACGGTCAGGGACGACGTCCTTAGACCATGATGTCCTGGGCCATGAATGGCTTGATGAGGGATTCGTAGGACATGAAATGATGTTCTCGTCCATGCAGATGGTGCCTCCGAACTATGATGCCTTTGAATACTGATATGCAAATTGAGAGAGATCCTCATGCCATGACATGGTGTCTTCCGGCTATGAGGATTATGCCGTTAGACTATGACGCCTTTGGACAGGTTGGCGATATTTCAGCCCATGATATGCAATAATATAATGCTGACTAGACAAAGCTTAGTCTTGCGAATTGAAGGGCAGAGCTTAGCCCTAAAGAGAAGCGAAGTAGATAATTCTTGAGAGACAGAGCTTAGTCTCGGTGAAAAATTAAACTAGAGGCAGAGCTTAGCCTCATGCAGATAGGAAGGCAGCGGTTAGCCTTATGCAAAATGGAAGGCAGAAGATTAGCCTTATGCAAGGGAAGGCAGGAGATTAGCCTTATGCAAATGGAAGGCAGAAGATTAGCCTTATGCAAGGAAAGGCAGGAGATTAGCCTTATAAAAGTGAAGGCAAAGCTTAGTCTCATGCAAATAAAGGCAGAGCTTAGCCTTATGCAGATGGAAGGCAGATGATTAGCCTTATGCAAATGGAGGTAGAGCTTAACCTCATGCAAATGAAGGCAGAGATTAGCCTTATGCAGACGGAAGGCAGATGATTAACCTTATGCAAATGGAGGTAGATCTTAATCTCATGCAAAATGTGGGACAGAGCTTAGTCCCGTGCAAGATGAAGGCAGGGCTTGGCCCTATGCAAAGGAATAAATAGCGAATGCTAGTAGGATTTCGTAGCTGGTAATAAGTTGTGCTATTGAGATTGTTATGAGAACTGTGACTATGGATCATGTCCGTTCTTATGTGATGATAGTAAACTTTGCATTTGCGACTGTGTTGAAGTTTGTGATTTCGAAACATGTTTGTTCTTTAATCTTGCATCCAAAGAAAAATCGTGAGTTTTGTAGATGGGGAAGGTTGGTTCGTATCGCCACTAACTTTGCTTGCTTCGTTCTACTTGGTCTGATGATCCTGTTTATGTCATCGAGGTAGCGTTTGCTAAACAGAGCTATATTTTGAAAACGTGCATGATTTTATAAAGACATAGTAAAAATATATTTTCAGAAATTTAGATGAACCGACGACCGTGACATGGTTCAAGACATTGCAACCACTCATGCTATAGAATTTTGAGGGTCCTCCTCAAAATTTTCCCCAGTCAGATGATTGACGATTCTGACCGTTGTACATGCTGCGATCGGCTGAACTTGCTTCAGAATTTTGAGGGTCATTCTCAAAATTCTGCCGCAGTTTCCAATTGCGGGGGGAAATGAGATTTTTATTGAATTGTGACCGAACCCATAGGGCTGCCTACGTATCCCCTCTTAAACGGGAATCAGGTCAGGCATAATTCAATTTACATCATTGAGAAAACATGAAGATTACAAATAGTAGCGCTTGACTACATCTGAATTAATTTGTTTTGGCCAAACTTCTCCATCCATTTCTGCAAGTATGAGTGCTCCTCCTGTCAGCACTCTGTGAACCATGTACGGGCCTTGCCAGTTGGGATAGAACTTCCCCTTGACTTCATCTTGATGTGGAAAGATTTTCTTTTGAACCAGCTGGCCTGGTGCGAATCGTCTCGGCTTGACTTTCTTGTTGAAGGCCCTGGCCATTCTGTTTTGATATAGCTGACTATGACAAACTGCATTCATTCTTTTTCCGTCTATGAGGGCTAGCTGCTCATAACGACTCTTTACCCACTCTGCATCACTGAGCTCAGCTTCTTGTATAATTCTCAGAGATGGGATCTCCACTTCGGCAGGAATTACAGCC
>ML409768.1:35102-110007 GCA_005239525.1 Nicotiana knightiana | reverse complement strand
CCCCCCCCCCCCTTTTTTTTCTTTTTTTTTTGTGCGCTATATATCTTATCTTTTTTTGTTGTTATTTTCTCCATTAGTTTGTTTGTGAGTGTTACTTTGTTTGTTCTCTAAACGATAGAATGGCCAAGTTCAGTTAGGTTGTTATGAAATGTCAATAATTGTTAATTACTTTTCATCCTTTGTGTCGTAAATAGGTAAGATTCAAATGAGTTTATGTCTCTGTTAGTAATTTGTTATTTTGCTTTAATAAATTGTATAACATATTTTTAGTTAAGTTTGTCTGATGAACTTGAAAATATGGAATAAACAGGCATGATTTATGTCTAATATGCTATTAAATGTTTTATTAATGGATTATGTGAGGACCGGGTATAATTGAAGTCACGAGTCATGGTCATTTAATAAAAAAACCAGAAAGAGGGTCATGGAAAACTAGTTTTGGAAAAATATTTCTTATTTAGTAGAAGGTTAAGGGCACGTTTTTTTAAATTATCGTAAGTATGTGTACGTTCGCGAAACATAATTACTCTTCCAAAACAAAAAAAATGAATATTCGTAGAAAATACTTTAGACAAGGCTTAATCTATCATCGTCATTGTGTACATGTTCGTGTGACATAATTACTATTTTTTTTAAAATTAAATCAAGGTACGCATTCGCGCGACTTTGGCCAAGTTTTCTTTTTAAATAATAAAGGGCTATTAATTATGTACACGTACGCGTGACATTATTTTTATAGCACTAAATAAAATGAGTACATGTATGTGTGACCCGTTTCAAGATAATTCCTTAATTACGAATAATCGAGTAATTAAAAGCGGTAAAAGGAAAATGCGCATAGGTTCAAAACACGTAATTAAATAATTTAATTAGCCAAGTAAAAATTGTAAAGTGACCGTGCTAAAACCACAGAACACATGAATTCCTAACACATTCTCCTTGGTTAACAGAATTCCTTACCCGATCTTCTGGTTTCGCAGACTTTAAAACAGAGTCAAATTTTCTCGATTTGGGATTTAAATAAATCGGTGACTTGGGACCACCATGAAACTATCCCAAGTGGAAACAGATAAATTAAATATATATTACCATTTCGAATAATGTCATTTAAATTGGAAAAACACTCATATCCCCCATACAGGAAAAAGGAGGCGTGACAGCTCTGGCGACTCTACTGGGGAAAATAACCCAGAACATCTGTTCAGGGTTCAGAATTTGAGCTTGTAATGTGATTTATACATGGCTTTGTTAATTTGATGTTATTATATTTTTTTTGGTCCTAATGTGCTAGTTGCTGCTTATTTACCGCTTTGATATTATTTGAACTTTATTAAATTGTCTTCTTACGCCTCCCTTAAGAGTCTTCTGAATTTATGGTGCACACGTGCGCGTGGCCCACTTTTCTGTTAGAAGTCATACCAATTAGAAGGAGGTTGTGACTCAGTAACTAAGCCGGGTAGACTTTCGTGCTCCCGGTACGTTGCCCCCACCTCGGCTCAAGCTGTCCGCTTGGATAAGCCAGTTCCAAAACACCCCCTAGGATTTAAACCTAGAATAACATAGCCTCAAGCCGGATCTAGGGACGTTTGTTTGCATCATGTGCATTTGACTTTGGGGACTCAACACATGGGTTGGGTCCGTCTAGGACAGGTGTACCCGAGAATTGCAAGACCATCCTGATGCATCTTATGTGCTACTTGTGCGTTGTGTTATTCGGTTTGTAAAAATCTCGGTATTTACCCCAAAAATATAATTACAGAATAAGCCTGAATTTTTCAAAAAAGTGTCATCCTATTCGTGAAAAATTTACGAACTACACGGGTCTGATTCTCACCAGATGTGAGATACGTAGGCAACCTCTATAGGGTTCGGCCCCATTTTTACAAAAATAATATTTTTTTAAAAAAATAGGGGAAATGTGTCTAGTGTTTTTGTTTCTCTTTTAATCAAAAAACAAATAAGCAGACCTAGCTTCGGCTAATCCTTAAGCGTTTTTGTCGGAATATCCTTAGAACATCTTCATAATTGTCGAAGGGCTGTTCTCGCAAGAACGTAAATGTCTGACAATTGGGCATCACTTTTACCATCATGCCTATCCCGGCCCTAAAGCTATCTTTGGAAGTACGAAGGGGCCACGATTGCAAAAATAGCCACCCTTTCTTTGATTTTTTTAAAATTGAGTTATATACAAAAGATTGTTTTTACAAAATGAGTGCATTGGTTCAACCCTAACCTTAATCACCCAGAGGTACAAAATGAGCACTATCCGGAACACACCGTTGACAATTGTAGATGAGGCTCCACTTCAGCTTCAGATGTGGTGGTATGACATAGGATAAGATGGTCAGAAATGGGTCGCTGAGTATCTGGGAGCCCTCACAGATATTATGAAAGTTAAAGCACATGATGATTTGATTGAGGCAGTAGTGACTTTTTGGGACCCTGCCTATAATGTCTTCTGCTTCTCCGATTTTGAAGTTACTCCTACTTTAGAAGAAATAGCTGGATATTCCGATTTTGGTAGGGATTTGAGAAACCAGAAGCTCATATTCCCAAAGGCTCCCTTTGTACACCGATTCTTCGGTGTTCTGAACATCAGTAATCAAATCAGAAAGACTAACGTAGCCAAAGAGTGTTGTTTTTTCTACTTCTTGAATTCTAGGTTTGGGCAGTCAAATGGGTTTGAAATTCATGAAAAGGGCCTAAGCAACAAGCAGGACAAGAACACATGGCAGATTCACCGTTGCTTTGCCTTCATAGTGGCTTTTCTAGGAATCGTGGTCTTCCCAAACAAAGAGCGGACAATTGATATCCGCATAGCCAGGGTCGTACATGTCCTCACTACCAAAGAACATCACACTCTTGCCCCGATCATTCTATCAAACATTTATCGGGTGTTGACTTTGTGTAAGTCCGGGGCAAAATTCTTCGAAGGGTGCAATATTTTATTACAAATATGGTTGATTGAACATATCTGACATCACCCCAAGTTCATGCGGTATGGTCCGAGCAAGGATAATTTCATTAAGAGTTACGAATAAGGAATAAAAGATTATAAGTCTCCAGAAGGGGTGGAAGCTTGGATATCCCACCTGAGATCTTTAAATGCAAGTCAAATTGAGTGGAGTTTGGGATGGCTCCCGGTAAGAGAGGTGATACACATGTCGGCCCTAAAGGGTTATTTGTTTTTATTAGCTTTGAGAAGTGTCCAGCCATATACGCCATAGAGAGTCCTAAGGAAGCTAGGAAGGTACCAATTTGTGCCTGATGATGAATATTTGAGTGTGCAAGTGATTGAGCTACACCCTGAAGCCCTACTCCCTGAGAATTTAATCCAACAAATTAGGAATGGTTGTCGCTACTTGAAAGATGATACCCAAGTGCCAGATCCTGCGAAAGGTGAGACAGATTCGGGTTATGATATGTGGTTCGAGAAGAGATGTAGCATGGATGATGAGTGAGAACCCAAGCCTAAAATACCCGTAAAAAGGCCACATGTTCAAGCCTTTGATGATAAAATCCAAGAACGGTTGGCTTGGAGTGAAAAAGAAAAGGGATACAAAGCAACTATTCATGCCTTAAAAGAAAGCCTGAGAAACCTCAATTTTGAGAAAGACTTACTAGAACAAGAAGCTGAAGGTGTAAACAAGAGTCTGATCCGCGAGAATGAAGCCCTCCGTTTTCAGCTTCAACAGATGAAGAAAGCCTCTGAAGTGCCAGTGGGAAGTTGGAAAGACCAGAGAACCATAACTAATCTGATGGAAAAGGTGCAAGATTATGATTCTATCTTGGCAAAGACTGAAGAGGAGTTGGACAAAGCTAAGGAAACAATCGTATAGTTACGTGAGAAGGCTGAATCAAGTAAGGATCGCCAAGTAACAAAATTTGAAGAAGAGAGGGCTTAATTAGAGAGAGAGAAGGCCCATTGGGAATGTTCAAAAGCTTAGCTCAATACACAGTTAGATGAAATGAGAAGGTACAATAGGGAATACCAGCATGCAGATTTTGACAGGGAGAGGGCTCAGGCAAGACTCGAGCAGGCTAGACTTCGGGCTCAGTTGGAGTCAACTTTAGATCGTGAGGGCCATATAAGGGAGATAGTCGTCACTCGCCAGCAGCAGTTAGAAGATCGAGATTATAATTTTCAGTACTTCAAAGAGAAAGTCCATGATTTGGCTATTTATACTACTCAAAGCTATGTGAACTGCCAAGGGATGGATTATGAGGAGTTTTTGGAGCATGCACCTACTTTCGCAGTTATTTTTTTTTTTTGCGTCATTGTTTAGTCTTTTAAATTACTGTCTTTTAATTTTGTAAAAGTCTGTTATCTCGTTTTGATGTAATGTTCTTTCTGTCATTATATTTTGATCTATTTTGTTTTGTTAAAAAAAGAACCTATTATTTTATTTATTTATTTATTTATTTCCTCCTGAACTACATAATGGTTTGATTCATGTGGCGTCATGATACATAGGCAATCCCTATCGTATGCAATCATAAGCATAATTAATTTGAAAAAAAAAGATTTTAGGAATAAAAAAAAGAGGAAAAGAAAAGAGAACGTTACGTTCAAGATGAAAATAAACCAATAAGCCGGGATGAAGCATGAAGCCTTCCAAACTCATTCTAGAAATGAAAATGGCATTAGGTGCATGACATACAATGTGTGATTAATGTCTGCAAAATACCTAACTCTAACACCTTTGTTGTTTGTCAATAAATATATAGTCAAATAGAGGCGGTTGGATTGTGGTATAAATTGGCAACTCACCCTTACAACACGAGATCAAAAGGAAAAAGTAGCATGACAAACAACAGTGAGAATGTGTCATATAATGATGATGTCCATGGAAAATTGGTCGAACAAAGTTTGGGACTAGTTGAAGAAGTAAGAGTGTTGAGACAACAATTGCAGAGATTTACCAAGCTTGGGCGAATGGACAGGCACCGNATAAACCAATAAACCAATAAGCCGGGATGAAGCATGAAGCCTTCCAAACTCATTCTAGAAATGAAAATGGCATTAGGTGCATGACATACAATGTGTGATTAATGTCTGCAAAATACCTAACTCTAACACCTTTGTTGTTTGTCAATAAATATATAGTCAAATAGAGGCGGTTGGATTGTGGTATAAATTGGCAACTCACCCTTACAACACGAGATCAAAAGGAAAAAGTAGCATGACAAACAACAGTGAGAATGTGTCATATAATGATGATGTCCATGGAAAATTGGTCGAACAAAGTTTGGGACTAGTTGAAGAAGTAAGAGTGTTGAGACAACAATTGCAGAGATTTACCAAGCTTGGGCGAATGGACAGGCACCGCCCCAACTACCTATAGGGCTTTCGGATAATCTTCAGAATGTGTCAGTTGCAAATCAAGTGCCCATCTCCCTAACAAGTAACCCATTGTACCAACCTGGATACAGTCCGAGCATTAACCTTCCCACTATCCCCAATACTTCCATTCCACGTCCTCCAACCGCACCCCTAAAAAATGACCCACATACTATACCCATTGTCCCTAATTTCACCGTTCCTCAACCAGCTCTTGCTCAAAAGTCCAACAATGATCCACAAATTAATTCTCATGATGCCCAAAATTACTCTCCAGAACTAACTTCCAAGGTTCCAGATTCATACAAGCATATTCCTGAGAACATGTTCCCAGTTGAGATCGAAAAGCCTGACAAGAATATGGAACAAGATGAAATGACTAGAAAAATGAAAAGCTTGGAACAAACCATGAGAAACATACAGGGTCTGAGAGCCACAAGAGTGTGTCATTTAACGATCTATGCATGTTCCCCCATGTCCATTTGCCACCCGGTTTCAAGACACCCAAGTTTGACAAGTATGACGTGCATGGTGATCCCATTGCACATTTGAAGAGGTATTGTAACCAATTAACGGGAGCATGAGGGAAAGAAGAATTATACATGGATTATTTTGGGGAAAGTTTGACAGGAATTGCTTCCAAGTGGTTCATAGATCAAGACATATCTCACTGGCACGTTTGGAACGACATGGCTCAAGATTTTGTCCAATTGTTACAGTACAATATTGATATAGTTCCAGACCGCTCCTCTCTCGTTAACATAAAGAAGAAACCAACAGAAAGCTTTAGAAAATATTCAATCATGTTGAGAGAGCAAGCTGCTAGGGCCAAACAACCAATGAAAGAGGCAGAAATGTTTGACTATTTTCTCCAAGCTCAGGATCCTGATTACCTCCATTACATGTTTGCCTCCATTGGTAAACCTTTCGCTGAGGCGATTAAGATAGGTGAAATAGTATAGAAAGACATGAAATCGGGAAAAATTGTGTGTCAGGAAGCCCTTAAGGAAACCACGCAAGCATTTCAAAGCGGGTCAGGCAGTTTCAGAAATCGGAAAAACAAAGAGGAAGGATCTATCATGGTGTCTGGGTTCGGGGCAGTTCAAAGAGGAATAGTTCCTTCTTATGTGCAATCCCAACAAGGACAATCCAATTCTCCTCAATATTACTATCCACCTCATGGTCCCCGGTACTCAGTTCCCCCACAACAATACAGAATGTTTAATGCTCAGGCTTATGCTAGGCCTCCAATTCGCCAACAATGAAGGGCGTCGATTCCTCAAGGCTCCCGTTAACTCCGGCCGAATTTTCAGGCACCATATAATCCTCGTCCCCGACTGGAATATATGAGAGAACAGGATCCAAAGAAAGAGTTCACCCCAATTGGAGAATCGTATACAAGCCTATTTCGAAAGTTGATGCAACTGAAGTTGATTGAACCTATCATGCTGCGTTATGTGAATTCAAATTCAAAAGGTTTTGACTCAAATAAAAGATGTGAGTATCACTCTAACACTCAAGGTTATAGTACCAAAAACTGTTGGACAATAAAGAAAGCCATCAAATATTTGATTGAAGCAAAGGCGATTGTGGTAACGAACAATAAGAATACTCCTAATATCACAAACAATCTGCTCTCAGCTCATGATAATACACATTTTATAGGGATTATTTGTGATGATCGGGATTATAAGCAGTCTGGCAAGACAGAGATGGTTGTTGGAACCATAAGGCAAGAGCCAAAAGTGATAGTAAGCCCACCGCAATTGGCACCGTTGATTGTGAAAGGTGCGAGTTCTAGTTCAAACCTATGTTTTGGAAAAGCAATTCCCTATGTCCCTAGAAGCACAAAAAGGTTGAGGTTCAATTGGGTGGGCCAAAAATTTACATCCCCGGGGGCATTCAAAACAACGTTTCGAATAATGGTTTGAGAAGTATAACAGAGCCGGTTGTGATCTGACCTGCTGCACAGCTCCCAGTGACAAACACAAGAGCTATCCCTTCGAATTATAACAAGACTATCATGGTATACAAAGGAAATGAGATAGTTGAAGAAGTAGATGAAATGGGGGCTTGACCCGTTCTGGAAGGTGCTACTCACCAGAGGAATTGAGAAAAGCTAAGCAAGCCAGGGAAAGTCACTTACCAATGAAATAACCCGCTGTAGAAAAAGAAGAGGAGGAATTCCTTAAGAAGATGAAAATGCAATACTACTCAATCATTGACCAACTAAGGAAAACCCCTCGTCATATATCTTTTTTATATCTGATTTTTCACTCGGAAGAACATCACCGTGTGTTGATCAAAACGTTGAACGAGGCATATGTCTCAAAAAAGAAAACGGTGAATCAGCTAGAAAAAATGGCTGAAAGATTCTTTGAAGTGAATAAGATTTCTTTTAGCTATGATGATTTGCATGAGTAAGGGGCTGGGCACAATAAAGCTTTGCATCTTATGGTCAAATGTGAAGGGAATTATGTAAATGGACTCATGATTGATGGAGGCTCAAGTGTAGATGTATGCCCTCCTTCTACTCTACAACAGATGAACATTGACACTAACAAAATTCGAACTAGTAGTGTCAGCATCAGAGCTTTTGATGGTTTAAGAAGAGACACCATTGGGGAGATCGAACTCACCATGACAATCAGCCCGGTTGGTTTTAACATTGTCTTTCAAGTGTTGGATATGAAAAAATCCTATAATTTTCTTCTAGGAAGGCCGTGGATCCCTATGGCCAGAGTTGTATCATCCACCCTACATCAAATGGTCAAATTCGAGCCTGACATGCAAGAAATTACTGTTCATGGGGAGGATGACTCATTCATCTATAATGACCTGTCCATTCCATGTATCGAGGCTAAGAAAGGATGTGAATCCCTCATATATCAAGCATTTGATATGATTGAGGTGGACCGAGTGGAAGAAGGAAAACCAATTCTGCATCCCCGTCTTTCGATCACATCTATGATGGTAGCTTCACTGATGTTGAGAAACGGATATGAACACGGAAAATGATTAGGATCCTCTCTGTAGGGAATTGCGAACCCCATTGCTCCCTTTTTAAAAGAAAGATACCTTTGGCATGTGTTTTAAACCAACATCAGCTGACAAAAATAGAGCCAAGGCCCGCAAAAAGAATGGTTGGAATTTTTACATACCAATCCCTCACATTGCCTACTCTTTTGTCAAGCCACAATTTGAAGAAGTCCAAAATCTTTCTACTCAGGATGACATTGATGAAGTCTGCCAGGGTTTCAATGAGATGTTCTATGAGATCAATATGGTTCAAGTTGGCGAGGGCCCTAACCGTGCAAAAGTTAAGTTGATTGGTCCAGATAACTCGCTTAACAACAGGGAAGCAACTCCTCTTCCCATTAAGAAGGCGTCTTGGTAGTCTATTTTTTTGTTTTTTCTGTATTTGGATTATTTTAAGGGTTGTAATCCAGATATTTTAATTCATTTGCTTTGATGTTAATCCTTCTATCCTTTCAAATTCAATGAAATGAAGTTCCAGTTTCATAGTAAAACTATGTCTTTTCATTTCCCTATTCTTTGTTAATTTCTTATCATTTTCAGTTTCGTTAATGCTGGCTTTAAAACATGACATGCATGCGAAATTCATGCCCAGGTCTTAAAAAGCTGTCTAATCTCGAAATAATGAATCAAAAAGTTGAGCATGATGAAGATGAGGCTTTAAAGGAAATAAAAAGAGAATTGGATCAATTTGAGAATAAGCATATGCCTAACTTAAATGAAACTGAGGAAATTAACCTGGGAAGTCTAAACAAACCAGAGAAACAAAAATAAGCATTCATACTAAACAAAAGTCGAGAGATGACATAATTCAAGTTTTGTTCGAGTACAGAGATGTATTTGCTTGGTCGTATGATGACATTCCGGGTTTGAGTGCCGATTTAGTGGTTCATAAGCGTCCCACGTATTCTAATTTTCTACCAATTGAGCAAAAACAAAGGAAGATTAAGAGAGACATGAGTGATAAGGTTAAGGAAGAAATCATGAAGCAATTAAGTGCAAATGTGATCAGGGTCGGCCGATACATTAAATCGTTAGCAAATGTTGTGCCAGTTCCAAAGAAGGATGGGAAAATCAGAGTTTGTGTTGACAATAGGGATTTAAACAAAGCAAGTCCAAAAGACAACTTTCTCTTATGCAACATTCATATCCTTGTTGACAATTGTGCTAAACATGAGATCCAATCTTTTGTGGATTGTTATGCTGGATATCACCAAATTCTGATGGATGAAGAAGATGCAGAAAAGACCGCCTTCACCACTCCATGGGGAACATATTGTTATAGAGTCATGCCATTTGGTTTGAAGAATGCAGGGGCAACATAGATGAGGTCCATGACTACTATATTCCATGACATGATGCACAAAGATATTGAAGTGTACGTTGATGATGTGATCATTAAGTCCAGAACACAAGATGACCACGTGCGAGACTTGAAAAAGTTATTTGAAAGGCTATGAAGGTACAATCTCAAACTTAATCCAGCGAAATGTGCATTTGGAGTTCCTTCTAGGAAGCTTTTGTATTTTATAGTTAGTCGAAGAGTAATTTAGTTGGATCCCTCAAAGATAAAGACCATTCGAGAGCTGCCTCCCCCAAAGAATAAAAAAGAAGTCATGAGTTTACTCGGGAGGTTGAACCACATCAGTAGGTTCATCGCGTAGATTACAACCACATGTAACCCTATTTTCAAGTTGTTGAAAAAGAACGCTTCTATCAAGTGGGCAGATGAGTTCCAAGAAACTTTTGATAAAATCAAGGAATATTTGTCAAATCCCCTTGTTTTGGTCCCGCCGGAACCTGGTAGGTCATTGTTTTTATATCTGTCAGTAATGGATAGTTCTTTTTGTTGTGTTCTGGGTCAACATGATGCCACTGGAAAAAAGGAACAAGCAATCTATTATTTGAGAAAAAACTTCACCACTTATGAGGCCAAATACACTCTTTTGGAAAGGACATGTTGCGCCTTAAAATGGGTCTCCCAGAAGCTTAGGCATTATCTTTTGGCTTATACAACTTACCTCATATCTCGAATGGATCCCCTGAAGTACATCTTTCAGAAGCCGATGGCAACAGGTAGATTGGCAAAATGGCAAATCCTGCTCACAGAGTTTGATATTGTTTATGTCACTCGTACTGCCATGGAGGCGCAAGCGTTGGCTGATCACCTAGATGAAAACCCAGTTGATGATGGATATGAATCTTTGAACACATACTTACCAGATGAAGAGGTTAATTTAGTTGAAGAAGTAGTCCAAGATGACAGTCAAATTTGAAAACTATACTTTGATGGGGTTGTCAACATCAAAGGCGTGGGAATTGGGGAAATTATTATATCACCTACTGGGAAACATTACTCTGCTACAGCACGACTTCATTTCTTCTGTACAAACAACACAACAGAATATGAAGCTTGCATCATGGGTTTTAACATGGCAATAAATCTAAATGTGCATGAACTGTTGGTGATGGGAGATTCAGATTTCCTAATTCGGCATACTCAAGGTTATTGGGAGACTCGAGACATTATGCTCATTCCATATAGACAATGTGTGGAAGATCTTAGAAAAAGGTTCAAGTCCATTGAGTTCAGGTACATTCCCAGGTTTCACAATGAAATAGCTGATGCCTTGGCCACCCTGGCCTCAATGCTTCCATATCCGGGTAATACTCACGTTAACCCATTGGAAATTCAACTTCGGGATCAACATGGTTATTGCAATACAATTGAAGTATAACTATATGGTGAGCCATGGTACCGTGATATCAAGCAGTATCTTAAAACAAGAGACTATCCGGAACATGCTAATAGGGATCAAAAGAGAACTATTAGGTGACTCTCTAATGGTTTCTTTTTGAGTGGGGAAATCCTATACAAAAGAACTCCGGATTTGAATTTGTTGAGATGTGTGGATGCCAAGGAAGCTGAAATGATTATGAACGAGGTGCATTCGGGAGTTTGTGGTCCGCACATAAATGGGTATGTTGTAGCGAAGAAAATTCTTCAGGCATGATATTATTGGCTTACTATGGAATGAGATTGCTTTCATTTTTTTTGCAAGTGCCACCAGTGTCAGATTCACAGTGATTTGATTCACTCGCCTCCTTCAGAGTTATATCCTATGTCGACTCCTTGGCCTTTTGTTTCTTGGGGAATGGACGTCATTGGCCCAATCGGTATTCCAAAAACCATTATCAGATAATGCTTCTAATTTGAATAGTCATCTAATGAAGGAGGTATGCGAACAATTTAAAATTGAGCATCGCAATTCTACTCCTTACTGGCCTAAATTTAATGGAGCTATTAAAGCTGTTAACAAGAACATCAAGAAGATTCTTCGAAAAATGGCCCAAAGGACTAGACAATGGCACGAGAAACATCCTTTTGCTCTTTTGGGATACCAGACAACTGTCCGAACATCAGTTGGCGCAACGCCCTACTTGTTGGTTTATGGCACTGAAGCAGTCATACCTGCAAAAGTTGAGATTCACTCTCTCAGAATCATTGTTGAAGCAGGAATTTAGGACACTGAACGGTCAACTACCGACTGGAACAGTTGAGTTTAATTGATGAAAAGCATTTGGCGGCAGTTTGTTTTGGTCAGTTATACCAACAAATAATGGCACGCTCTTAAAATAATAAAGTGCGCCCAAGACAGTTTGAGGTAGGACAACTTGTTTTGAAACGTATCTTTCCACACCAAGAAGAAGAAAAAAGAAAATTCACCCCGAATTGGCAAGGTCCTTACCTCGTCAAGAAAGTATTGTGAAAAGGAGCTCTACACTTGGAAGATATAGAAGGAAAGGTGCCTGATATATCCGTCAACACGGATGCAGTCAAGAGATATTATGCCTGACATGACTCTATTGGGACATTATATACTTAGCATTCTCAGGTTGGGATGACGAAAGGCTATCATTCTCGCTACCCAAACACTGGTCAACCCTAGTTAGCCCTTTGAACCTTGTTTATATTATTTCTTTGTTTTCCCCTCATTTGGAACAAATATACTTAATATTTAAAAAAAATCAAAAAAAAGAAAATATCAAAAAACAAAAAAACAAAAAAAAAGAAAAAGAAAAAAGCAATAAAAAACCATCAAAACAAGTTCATGTTAATTGAACTACGTCCGACCTGATTCCGAAAGGATACATAGGCAGCATCACTCTGGCGTTCGGTCACACTAAAAAAAAAATCCACATTTCCCAGTATTCAAAGAAACTAGGGCATGATTTTATTTTATTTTTCGACAGTTTTTCCGTCAAAATAGTTCCAAAAGTTGTAATTCAGTTGAATAAGTTCTTTTTACCTTTCCCTGTTAAGACCTCCTGATCAACTTTCGAGAATGCTAAGTCAGTATGCTACGGGCGATGCCTGAACCATTGTAAAGAGAGAAAAATAAAATAAGAGACTCTTATTGGTGAAAACCTTCACGGGCACTATAAGGCGATAGTGACTTGAGAGAAAGACAAATGAGAGAGGTCAATTGGTGAAACCCACAAAGGTCATCGTTGATCGATTTAGGGCTTCATATATCCCGGCACAACCATGATTAAGACAAAGAACTCAGTTTCAAAGTGGAGTTTATAATGGATTTTGAGAATTAAACGGTTCGGACGGATCGGGCATCCAATCCAAAGTGCATGTCATGTTCATTGAAGTCAGCATATTCCTCCAGATAAGTCCTCTCCATTTTTATTCTTTAAAAGGTACACTTCTTGATTAAGCTGTAATACCTATTAGTTCACTTTCTTGTTTCCTTTCGTACTATTCGTTTGGGTCCTCTTAAGTCTAATTTTATCAAACCAAAGCAAAGAAAAGGGCACAAAATTGGTTATTGTTTCACTTTTATATGAAGCAAAACTTTCTAGGCATCAACGTGCATGGGCAAAGACGTAAAGCCATCTCTGATTTCCTTGATGAGCAAAAAGCTTGAAGGACTGAACAATGTGTCAAGGGTCAACAAAAGTTACTCAGTTAAAAGTTATTTTGGGAGAAAGGTTGTTTGCACCACAAACACAAATGGGGATAGGCGCAAAATAGGCAGGCTTTGATGTTGAGAAAGAAGATCTCTAGAAAGTAAAGACAGAATCTCCCGGTAATTCGTACGACCATTTATAGAGACAGTTGTTCTAACAAGTGCAATTGACACTAGGTCAAGTCGCCCAAGAGATCAAGGCCACAAACTGACCACCATTTTAAAACTAACACATTTTTCTTTGTTCAGAATAGGAACAGAACAATTTTAGGAAACAGTTCGTGAAAAGACGAACAACACCAAGTAAAATTCTCAATTCCTTAGTTTTCTTCTAATATACACGTAATCATGTTATTCTTAGTTTCATAATAGGGAATCAATACCCTATCTTCAACACAGGGTACTACATCCTGGCTGCATCTTATTGTCAACACAGGGTACTACATCCCCTGGCTTCATTACTTTCTGCCAACATAGAGTACGACATTCCCTAATAGTATCGCAGTGGGCCATGAGCCTAATCTTATTTCCAAATACAGGGTACTACATCCCCTGGTTTCATTTTATTGTCAACATAGGGTACGACATTCCCTAGTAGCATCATAGAGTGCCACGGGCCTCACCTTATTGCTAACACAGGGTACTATATCCCCTGGTTGCATTTTTCTGCCAACATAGGGTACGACATTCCCTAAAAGTATCGTAGTGGGCCATGAGCCTCATCTTATTTCCAAACACATGATACTACATCCTCTGGTTGCATTTTATTGTCAACATAGGGTACGACATTCCCTAGTAGCATCATAGAGTGCCACGAGCCTCAGGTTATTGTCAACACAGGGTACTACATCCCCTGGTTGTATTTCTCATTGCTACCACAGGGTACGATATTCCCCATTAGCATCTTAGAGAGTCGCGAGCCTCATCTTATTTCTAAACACAGGGTACTACATCCCCTGGTTGAATTTTATTATCAGCATAGGGTACGACATTCCCTAGTAGCATCCCGAGTGCCATGAGTCCCCGTTATTGGTAACACAGGGTACTACATCCCCTGGTTGCATTTTTCTGCCAACATAGGGTACGGCATTCCCTAGTAGCATCCTAGAGTATCACGAGCCTCATCTTATCGTCAACACAGGGTACTACATCCCCTGGTTGCCTTCATTCTTGTTAACACTGGGTACGACATCCACTATTATTTAAAAAAAATGTGTGCCTTTTTCTATTCATTATTCTGCAACATCAAAGATAGTTTAATGTGCTTTCAATAACTCACAAAAACTTTCTTGTGCAAACTGGGGCAGAAAATTTTTTTTCGTTTTGTTTCTTTGTGATGATTTGTAGGCTTTTCTGCAAAGCACGGATTGGATGTGCAAAAAAAAAAAAAAAAGAAGATTCCAGCTCTTGCCGAAGAAAGTGGAACGCATGATCTTAATACCAGCCGCAATCAGTTTTGACGTAATGCATATGGAGACATATGGTAAAGATCCATCGTCCCATCATCTAATCAAGAAACAAGCCTGCGAGAATATTTCGTAGTCTTGCATCAAGAGCGTCAAGTTTCACTCTAAAGTCAATGAAGGAAGCAAGTCAAGAATCAAGACAAGATTCTAGATGGCATTTTGATAGGAATTTTGTAACTCTTGGATTTAAAGAGTATGTAATTTTCTTTTCATTTTTTATGTAGTAGTAGGAACCGCGGATTGGAACCTCGACGAAACTTCAGTCGTCTCTCCTTCTAAGCATACTCCATCACTCTTCTTCCAACTGAACTACACTTGACCTGATTCCCTTATAACCCAGGATATGTAGGCTGCCTAAAACCAAGGCTCGGTCACAACTTTTTCTTTTATACTCTTTTTAAATAATAGTGAGGTAAAACGTCAGTAACATTGTTCATTTTTCTTTGCCTGAAAACTCTTCATGTTTCCAAGTAAAGAGGGGCATGTTGTGAACAACTAATTTTTGACCACACCCAAATTCTGTACTATTTTGGTGTAAATATTTCTTTTAGGTCTAATCCTAATATTTTAATTTTTTATGTTACCCTTAATAGGTTTTATTTAAGAAAATAAAAAAAATTATTCACATTCTTAGAATATAAGATTTATTCCTATGTTTAAATAGAAGAATATATATATATATATATATATATGTGTGTGTGCGTGTGTGTGTGTGTGTGTGTGTGTGTGTGTGTGTGTGTGTGTGTGTGTGTATAAACATGGTTTCTTCTAATTTAAATGTAAGTTATAGTAGTATTTTTTTTAGTATAATTTAAACCTTAGTGTAAATAGTGAGTTTTTCTTATTTTTATAGTTCCTTTAAGTTTAAAAATAAGTTGGTCGATACATATATGTATACATTTGTGTTTTATCTTCTTTTACTCAATTAAAAAGAGGAGTTAGGAAATTTAAAAAAAAAAACCAAAAAAAAAAAAAAAGAATTAAAAAAAAAAACCTCCCAAACGTCCCACTCCCTCACGTCTCTCACCCCCACATTCTCTAACTCCCAACTTCAAAACCCATGTTTCCCACTCCAAATATAACTAAAAAACTACTAAAATGGATTTATAAAAGGGAAGTCTGGAAAAAAAAATACACACACGCAGATACATAGGAAAAAAAAACCGCAGAAGTCACACACCCAAAAAAAAAACGGCAGAGTAGGAATGCCTCCTTCATTTTCAATAGCGGCAGATCCCAATGTTGGTGTGTCACTAGTTGTTGTCACCTTTAACTCTCTTACTCTCATATTCATATTCGAACTAAAATTGCTAATTGAGTTGCTGGTGATATTTATGAAGAAAGGTAGTCACATTCTTGTAGTAATGGAATGGATTGAACCTTGCTCCGTGTTGATATTTTTTAATAACTGTATTTCTATTTTATCTTTAAATGTCATGGATCAGTTTCAAAATGAGCTAATCTTTTAATTGTACAAGGTGCTTTACCTCATTTGCTTTGGACTAGTGCAATATTTTTCTAAGAGTTCTAGTGTGATGTTCTTGCTTCTTCTTAGGCATGGTAGGGAGTTCCTGAAAGTTGAAACATATTTCTCCTATTTGGATTTTCGCTGTTTGTGAGCCTCTTTGTCACTGTATATGCTGGAAATTTTAGTAATAAAGTCCTCTAGTCCTCCCTTTTCTCTTTTATTTATGTGCGTTATTTTGTTTGCCTCTGTGTTTGAAAGCATGATATCTTATCATTTTTTGTTGTTATTTTCTCCAATAGATTGTGTAACAACCTGACCGGTCATTTTGAGCTCTAGCGCGTCGTTCAACGGTCTGAAGTCATGAGCATCTCCATTTCAAGTATTATGAATTGTAGGTGTGGTCGAAATTGAATTTCAGGAAGTTTAGAGTTGGTTTGGAAAGGAAATTCTCATTTCAGAAGCCTTAAGTTGGAGAAATGGACTAAGATTGGAATTTTGAGTAAACGACCTCCGAATCGGGATTTGAAGATTCCAGCATGTTCGTATGATGATTTCAGACTTGGGCGTATTTACGGATCGGGTTTTGGATAACACGGGAGCATTTCGGCGTATATTATGGAAGTCAGCATTTTTGAAGGAATTTCCTAAGTTTGGCTTGAAGCGCATTTCAGTGATATTGATGTCCGTTTGGGATTCCGAGTCTGGGAATAACTTCATAGGGTGATTCTGGAGTTGGGAGCGCGATCGGAAGTGTATTCGGATGTCCGTAGGTCATTTTGAAGTCATTTGGCTAAAGATAGAAATTTGAAGGTTATTGAGAAATCCGACGGGAAGTGGAAATTTTGATATCGGGGTCGGAATTCGATTCCGGAAGTTGGAGCAGGTCTGTAATGTCTAATATGGTTTGTTTGAAAAGTTTGAGGTCCATCGGACATGATTTGATAGGTTTTAGTATCAGATATTGAAGTTGGAATTAGTAAGTTCATAAAGTTTGAATTTTAGTGCGATTCATGATTTCAGTGTTGTTTGATGTGATTTAGAGGATCGACTAATTTTGAATGAGGTATTGGGATTAGTTGGTAGTTTTGGTTGAGGTCTCGGGGGCCTCGGGCGTGTTTCGGATCCTCAACGGGTCAATTTTTGCCTTGAGAGGGTTGCTGGTTTTCTTGTGTGAGTGCAACAGGTTTTTCCTTTATGCGATCGCGTGAGTGAGTATGCGATCGCATAGAAGGATTTGGATTCCTCTTGAATTTCGCCTATGCGATCGCGTGGAATTGTATGCGATCGCATAGGGGAAGAATTGGAGGCCCTGGGAATTTACTTATGCGATCGCGGGTAGTTGTTTGCGATCACAGATAATGATTTGTGAAGGCTTCTTGGTTTCCCTATGCGATCACAGGGTCTTGTATGCGGTCGCACAGAGGAATTTTGGGGACACTTAAGATTGGCTTATGCGATCGCGTAAAGGGTAGTGCGATCGCATAGAAGGGGTCGTCTGGGCAGAATGTTTATAACCGTGAATTTTGGCCATTTCCTCACTATTTCCATCTTGGCATGGCGATTTTTGGAGGCTTCAAAGGGTGATTTTCATCAGGCATTGCAAGGTAAGTAAATTCCTCCCGTTCTTAAGTTAAATACAAGATTATATGCATGGATTAGACATGGAGATTGGTAGGAAATTGTGAAATCTTTTAGAAACCTAGAAAATGGTAATTTGGATTTTTAGCCACGAATTTGAGCATGGAATTTAGTGTAAATTGTATATTTGAACTAGTAAAGATATGGGTAGGATTCATTTTCGAGAAACTTCGAATTCGGGGCACGTGGGACCGATGGCATTTTGGTCATTTCACTAAGAGGGGCTGGGAAATTATACAATTTGGAATTTTTGCATATATTAGAGTATATTTTCATTGGTTTGCCGTGAATTGGATAGTGTTGGGGCGTTATGCGTCTGTTGGAGTCGTCGGATAGGCTTGGAAGTCGGTTATGGAATTTCGGAGCGAGGTAAGTCTCTTGTCTAACTTTGTGAGGGTGAATTGTCCCCCTAGGTGAATTAATTAAGTGTGTGCTATTATCTTCGGGGGATACATACGCACGAGGTGATGGGAGTCCATGCGTAGCTACTATTACGCCATGTCCGGGTAGCTTAGGACCCACTAGCATGCCTTATGTGTTGTACTCGTGATCCTGCATGTATTATTTGACTGCTAACATAATCGAAATCATAATTAATATCTAAAGAAGACTAGAGTTCATTTTCTTAATCAGCTGGAAAGATAATTGTTTTCCTCTGTGGATAATTGCATACCAAATAAAGTGATATTATGGAATATTTTTAAACTTGGCAAATAAATTTCTAGAATGGATTTAAATAGTATTTTGTGGTTTTAAAAGAGAAATCCGTCATTTACTTGAGTATTTGTTTTCCCGACGTATTCGGGGTGGACTGTTGGTTGTGCCTGACTGCACGTGACCGCTTTGCAATTTACATTCCGCGAGTAGAGTGTTATTTTCCCCCACTCTCATGGGAGTGGGGCCGTACGCCACGGCGGATTGAAAGATGCACTTATGGTTCGGGCTGTTCGACCCTCGGGAGTGCATAGACATGATTATTTTATCGAAAGATGCACTTTTGGTACGGGCTATTCGATCCTCGGAAGTGCATAGACATGAGTATTTTATTGAGAGGTGCACTTTTGGTACGGGCTATTCGATCCTCGGAAGTGCATAGACATGAGTATTTTATTGAGAGGTGCACTTTTGGTACGGGCCGTTAGATCCTCGGCAATGCACAAAGATGATTATTATGACGGTTCGGGCCGGTTGTCCTTATCCCGTATGCGCATGCTAAACTTTTGGTACGGGCCGTTTCATCATGCATTGCAAGGTAAGTAAATTCACCCCGTTCTTAAGTTAAATATAATATTATATGCATGGATTAGACATGGAGATTGGTACGAAATTGTGAAATCTTTTAGAAACCTAGAAAATGGTAATTTGGATTTTTAGCCACGAATTTGAGCATGGAGTTTAGTGTAAATTGTATATTTGAACTAGTAAAGATATGGGTAGGATTCATTTTCGAGAAACTTCGAATTCCGGGCACGTGGGCCCGATGGCATTTTGGTCATTTCACTAAGCGGGGCTGGGAAATTATACAATTTGGAATTTTTGCATATGTTAGAGTATATTTTCATTGGTTTGCCGTGAATTGGATAGTTTTGGGGCGTTATGCGTCCGTTGGAGTCGACGGAAGGGCTTGGAAGCCGGTTATGGAATTTCGGAGCGAGGCAAGTCTCCTTTCTAACTTTGTGAGGAGGAATTGTCCCCCTAGGTAAATTAATTAAGTGTGTGTTATTATCCTTGAGGGCTACGTACGCACGAGGTGACGGGAGTCCATGCGTAGCTACTATTATGACATGTCCGGGTAGCCTAGGACCCACTAGCATGCCTTATGTGTTGTACCCGTGATCCTGTATGTATTATTGGACTGCTAACATAATCGAAATTGTAATTAATATCTAAAGAAGACTAGAGTTCATTTTCTTAATCAGCTGGAAAGAGAATTGGTTTCCTCCGTGGATAATTGCATACTTGATAAGGTTATATTACGGAATATTTTTAAACTTGGCAAATAAATTTCGAGAATGGATTAAAATACTATTTTGTTGNGATGCACTTATGGTTCGGGCTGTTCGACCCTCGGGAGTGCATAGACATGATTATTTTATCGAAAGATGCACTTTTGGTACGGGCTATTCGATCCTCGGAAGTGCATAGACATGAGTATTTTATTGAGAGGTGCACTTTTGGTACGGGCCGTTAGATCCTCGGCAATGCACAAAGATGATTATTATGACGGTTCGGGCCGGTTGTCCTTATCCCGTATGCGCATGCTAAACTTTTGGTACGGGCCGTTTCATCATGCATTGCAAGGTAAGTAAATTCACCCCGTTCTTAAGTTAAATATAATATTATATGCATGGATTAGACATGGAGATTGGTACGAAATTGTGAAATCTTTTAGAAACCTAGAAAATGGTAATTTGGATTTTTAGCCACGAATTTGAGCATGGAATTTAGTGTAAATTGTATATTTGAACTAGTAAAGATATGGGTAGGATTCATTTTCGAGAAACTTCGAATTCCGGGCACGTGGGCCCGATGGCATTTTGGTCATTTCACTAAGCGGGGCTGGGAAATTATACAATTTGGAATTTTTGCATATGTTAGAGTATATTTTCATTGGTTTGCCGTGAATTGGATAGTTTTGGGGCGTTATGCGTCCGTTGGAGTCGACGGAAGGGCTTGGAAGCCGGTTATGGAATTTCGGAGCGAGGCAAGTCTCCTTTCTAACTTTGTGAGGAGGAATTGTCCCCCTAGGTAAATTAATTAAGTGTGTGTTATTATCCTTGAGGGCTACGTACGCACGAGGTGACGGGAGTCCATGCGTAGCTACTATTATGACATGTCCGGGTAGCCTAGGACCCACTAGCATGCCTTATGTGTTGTACCCGTGATCCTGTATGTATTATTGGACTGCTAACATAATCGAAATTGTAATTAATATCTAAAGAAGACTAGAGTTCATTTTCTTAATCAGCTGGAAAGAGAATTGGTTTCCTCCGTGGATAATTGCATACTTGATAAGGTTATATTACGGAATATTTTTAAACTTGGCAAATAAATTTCGAGAATGGATTAAAATACTATTTTGTTGTTTTAAAAGAGAAATATGTCATTTACTTGAGTATTTGTTTTCCCGACATATTCGGGGTGGACTGTTGGTTGTGCCTAACTGCATGTGACCGCTTCGTAATTTACATTCCGCGAGCGGAGTGTTATTTTCCCCCACTCTCATGGGAGCGGGATGTACGCCACGACGGATTGAAATATGCACTTATGGTTCGGGTCGTTCGACTCTCGGCAGTGCATAGACATGATTATTTTATAGAAAGATGCACTTTTGGTACGGGCCGTTCGATTCTCGGCAGTGCATAGACATGAGTATTTTACTGCGAGGTGGAATTTTGGTACGGGCCATTCGATCCTCGGCAGTACACATAGATGATTATTATGATGGTTCAGGCCGGTTGACCTTATCCCGCATGCGCATGCTAAATTGATAAATATTTTTCATGGATTTTTAAAAGTGACAAGATATTTGGGGGAAAACAAAGAGGAAATTGTTTATTTAAAATATTGGGGGGAAATGAGGGAGTGGTAACTGTTTGTTTATTTCCAGTATTTACTTGGATTTCAGTGCCTTATATATATTGCTGCTTTACTACCTTTACATTCCTACCGTGTTCATCATATGCTGTTAATTAATTTGATGGCCCTTAGTGAGTGTCTAATTCGACCTCTCGTCACTACCTCTTTGAGGTTAGGCGGGCGACTTACTGAGTACACGTTGTTTTGTACTCATGCGACACTTGTTGTACGTTTTATTGCACATCTACTTTCATAGCAATGTGGAGGATTTGGAGACTTAGGCGACCTGCATCATCCGGAGGCGATCCGCAACTGACAGAGTATCTCTCGTACTGAATTTATTACATTATTATAAATTTCCTTGTCCAATTTGTATTTCGGACAGGCTTTGTGATGATTATAATATTCTTAGAAATTGCTCATTTACTTGTGACACTGGGTTCTGGGATGTGTTGGGATATATGTCGCACCCCCCTTTTTCCCCGAGCGCTCCTTTCGAGTCCCGATTGAAAGGGGTTTATGACATTAGTTGAGACAACTCGTTCCTTTCGGGAAAGGGATTTGCATATTTTGAAGAGTCTCCACCTAACGATTTTAACGATGTGTTAGGGAACATAAGAGGTTCAATTACAACTATGTTACAAACCAGAAATTGGGAAAGGGCTTGAAATTATCCTAAGGGGAAGGTGTTAGGCACCTCGCAGGATCCACATGTGTGGTTTCCGGCCAAATGGTTTCTGTGAATTTGTACGGCTTAGCAAACAAAAAAATAAAGGCTCAAATAAGAGGGGATTTAAGTCTTAAGAATGCACATGTTTGAAAATAATAAAGAAGATTAGCTTTTGAAGGGATTACAATCTAAGCATATAAAAGGGTATCCTAGGTTTATAATAATATGGATCACATCTGTGCAATACACGATAATCACTCCTCGAAGAGGGGATACACGTGGTATTAGCGCACCGGTCATTATATCCATATTCTACCCTTTCCCACCCCGTGAAAGACACTAAATCGAGTGTTGGTCTCGACCTCTATTTCATGTTGTTACTCGTCCCTTCCTATCAGTCCTGGAGGAAATTAGGACTCCTATCCTAAAGGAGGTGCTAGGCAGACCCTCAGGTTTTAAAGGTGAAAATTCTAAGGCGACATATAATAAACAAGTAGAACTACAGATAAGGAGCTAGCACATAAACAGGAAAGGGCTCAAAGACCTCCACAAACAGTGCACATAAACAACATGTCTCACACACATTTAAGGTCCAGATTTAGATCCTACGCATGGTGTCTAAGTGATAATAACAAAGACAGATTTATTGAATAACTCATAGAGGAAGTCTTAATCAGGCTTGCCTACTGGTTTTAAGCATGCTGACAGTTGAACACTAATCACAAAGGACAGTTTTGATTTTATTTTTTTAAGTTGATTACCTAAGGGTTGCCTAGGTGTAGGATAACATGCAATAGTTATTCAGATTGGTTAACGACTCTAGGTTGTTTATAGCTAATAACATGCAATTCTAGGTGTTGAAGATGTGCAAGGACTAATTACATGTTGTTTAGAACATGGGGACTGTTTTAGATTTTGTATTTAGACTAAGTGCAGTTAAATGAGTACGATCCTATAGCATGATGTCTAATGCAACATGATGCATAATAACCTAAACAGGATTTCTAAATGCACATAGAATCACAACATTATGCACCGTTTCAGGAATAACAAGAGTACAACTCGTTAGTGTTATCATAGGGACATGATTTCTAAGTGCGCATAGCAATATGAAGCATGATTGCATAAGAAACCAATTATTAACTTTATTTACCCTATCACGGATTTTCTAAGTGATGAAACAGTGTACATGGGACCTAATGTAACGACCCGAAATCCCACCTTCGGGCCGTGATGGCATCTAACGTTGAACCCTCTAGACAAGCCAACCTGTACAGTTAAATTAACATGATAACACTGAATTAACAGAATAAGCTAAAAACAGTTCACAATTTAATAGCGGAAATAGATGTTTCAAAGCTAAGTAAAGACAACATAATACAATGTCGCGATAATTCCCCAAAACCTGGAGTCACAAACTCACGAGTTGTCTATAGGAATGCTAAATACAAAGTCTGAAAGGAAATACATGAATGTCTCTGAAAACTAGAGGAAAGACCAGACAGAAATAAAGAACTAGGAATAGGAGAGACGCCAAGGCCCACGAACGCCAGCGGGTATACCTTAAAGCCTCTAAGGTAGACTGAAGGAGACTCCCTCAACGCTGTCCACAGGGTCCGAGTGCGGGATCTGCACAACAATAAGATGTGCAGTGTAGAATCACTACAACCGAACCCATGTACTGAGTAAGTGCCGAGCCTAACCTCGACCGAAGTAGTGATGAGGCTAGACTTGACAACAAACGTTAACCTGTCCTATTCTACAACATGTATCGTGGAAAAACAAGGCAAGAGATAAACAGATACGTAGGGGAATACGGGAGCAGGCAATGGGATAACAAGTGAGATAGAGCAGTTAATTAAGCACATAGCAACGAACAAGAAGGCAATTTATCAGAAATATGCTAATGAAACAAATATAATGCCAGAAATGCAATTAACGGCACAACATCATCCTTCGTGCTTTTACCCTCATCCTCACAATGCAATGTACGATTTAAGATAACATGAATCATGGCACGGCATCACCCTTTGTGCTTTTACTCTCTTCCTCACTATGCAATATATGATGTAATCAATGTAAATCATGGCACGACATCACCCTTCGTGCTTTTACTCTCTTCCTCACAATGCAATGTACGATGTAAGATAACATGAATCATGGCACGACATCACCCTTCGTGCTTTTACTCTCTTTCTCACGATGCAATGTATCATGTATGGTAATGTAATCATGGCACTGCATCAACCTTCGTGCTTTTAAATATAAATCATGGCATAGCATCAACCTTCGTGCTTTTAAATATAAATCATGACACGGCATCACCCTTCGTGCTTTTACTCTCTTCCTCACTATGCAATGTATGATGTAATCAATGTAAATCATGGCACGACATCACCCTTCGTGCTTTACACTTGTCCTCACCAATGCAATAACAATTATCAAAATGGCAAGGAGTGCAGCATAGTGGAATCAAAAATCATGATCACCCGACAAGGGGAAAATATCAGTCATTATCATAACAAATTGCCCGGCAAGGGTCTCAGCTACAACCAACCTTTCCAAGTATATCCTTTACAGTTAGGTCCTCAATAGGACCATTACATCACAAGTTCATCAACGAGGATTTCCAACAACAATCAACTTCCAAGTAGAGATAAATTCATAATACAATGGGTATGGAAGTAAGGACAATAATTTCATCAAAAATGGACTCACGGGCATGCTTTATACACAATGCATAGGTAATCGCCACCTCACCTATGCATTGAAAATGATAAACACTTAGCACATAGCCTACGATACCTATTCCCTCACCAAAGTTAGGAAGGACACTTACCGCTGGTCAAAAAATAGCAATCAAGCCTCTAACACCGCATTTCCTTTTGAATTCAACTCCAGAACAACAATATCTAGATATAATTAACTTAAGTATATCAATAACGACTCAATAAATTGTTCCCATATCCTAATTATCCATTCCCAAGCATTCTTCCAAAAACACCAAAATTCGACCACGGGCCCGCTCGATCCAAACACGAGGCTCGGACCAAAACCCGATCACCCATACCCCCACGAGTTCAAAAATATATGATTTGTTTTGAAATCCGACCCCAAATTGAGGTTGAATTACCCAAAATCCCATAAACCTTAGCTCTACCCAAATCCCCTAATTTCTACTTTGTTTCCATGATTTTAGGCCTAGATTCTAGTGATTAGTTGATAAACGTGAGAGGAAATGATGTTAAGAGCACTTACCTATGGAGCTATGGTGATGGAGGTCTTCAAATTTCGCCTAAGGAGAGTGGGGAAGAAGGTGGGTTGAGAAATGTGGTGAGAATCCCGTAATGTTTCTGTTTTTAAGACTTTAAATTCACAGGGTGATTTTACTCTATGCGATCGTGGAAAAGGAGTTGCGATCGCGGAGAGTACTGGGTTTTAAGCTAACATGATCACGATCGCAGAGAACAATAACGTGGGCCAACGCGATCGCGAACGAGAGATCACGTTCGCATGGAACAAATTGCTACCTATTCCCCCAACCTCACAAGAGACTCCGCGCAGAGCAAATTGACCCCCTCCCCAAACTACACATCGTGATCGCGTGCAACACTCCGCGATCGCGGAGAAGAAACGACTGGACACCAGAAACAGCACAACACACCAGATTTTTCCTAAGTTTAGCACCCCGACACCTACCCGAAACTCACCCGAGCCCTCGGGGCTGAAAACCAAATATACAAACGACTTCAAAATCATCCTACGAACTTATTCGAATAATTAAACCACTAAAATAGCATAAAAACAATGAATTAAGCTCAAAAATCCATAGAATTTTCTCAAACTTCATAAACTTCTAAATTCTCCAATTTTGACCGGAAACACGTCAAACCAAGTCCGTTTTACACCAAATTTCACGGGCCCGATAACCCAGATTTCACATCAAAGTTCATTTTCAAATGTCTTTCTCATTTTCAGAAAACAATTTTCTTTAAAAATTCATTTCTCGGGCTTGGGACCTCGAAATTCGATTCCGATCATACGCCGAGGTCCCATATTTTCCTACAGACCCTCCGGGACCGTCGAATCAAGGGTCCGGGTCCGTTTACCAAAAATGTTTACCAAAGTCAACTTTAATCAATTAATTATTATAAAATCAACTTTTCATCTAGTTTTCACATCAAGACTTCCCGGCTACACGTCCAGGCTGCGCACACATATCGAGGTGAGATTAACGGAGGCTTTCGGGACCTCGGAACACAGATTTAAATAAATTAACATAGGATGACCTTTTGGATCATCACAATCTCCACCTTTAAAACAACCGTTCGTCCTCGAACGGACATAGAAAGGTACATGAGTCTGAGAAAAGATGGGGATAACGGCTCCTCATATCGGACTCAGACTCCCAAGTCGCTGCCTCGGCAGGCTGAGCTCTCCATTGAACACAAACCGAAGGATAACTCTTCAATCTCAACTAACGAACCTGCCTAGCTAATATAGCTACCGGCTCCTCCTCATAAGTTAAATCCTTGTCCAACTGGACACTGCTGAAGTCAAGAACATGAGATGGATATGTAATATACCTTCGGAGCATAGACACGTGAAATACTGGATGCACGGCTGACAAACTAGGTGGCAAGGCAAGTCTGTAGGCCACCTCTCCTACCTTGTCCAAAATCTCAAATGGACCAATGTACCTAGGGCTCAACTTGCCCTTCTTTCCGAATCTCATCACGCCCTTAATGGGTGACACCCGAAGAAATACCCGGTCACCTATCATAAATGCGAAATCTCGAACTCTGCGATCCGCATAACTCTTCTGCCTAAACTGAGCTGTAGAAGTCTATCCCGAATGATCTTCACTTTGTCCAAGGCATCCTCGACTAACGCAGAACCTAACAATCTAGCCTCTCCCGGCTCAAACCATCCGACTGGAAACCGACACCGTCTACCATACAACGCCTCATACAGAGCCATCTGAATGCTCGACTGATAGCTGTTGTTGTAGGCAAACTCAGCTAAAGGCAAGAACTGGTCCCATGAACCACCAAAGTCAATAACACAAGCTCGCAACATATCCTCCAAAATCTGTATAGTATGCTCGGACTTCCCGTCCGTCTGAGGATGAAATGCGGTGCTCAAATCAATCTGGGTGCCCAACTCTCGCTGAAATACTCTCCAGAAATGGGAGGTAAACTGAGTACCTCGGTCTGATATAATGGATATGGGCACACCATGCAGTCTAACAATCTCTCTCAAATAGATCCTTGCCAACTTCTCTGCTGAATACGAAACTGATATTGGAATGAAGTGCACTGACTTGGTCAGCAATCCACAACGACCCATACAACATCAAACATCCTCTGAGTCCGTGTGAGTCCAACTACAAAGTCCATGGTGATAAGCTCCCACTTCCACTCGGGAAGCTAAATCTGCTGCATCAAACCACCGAGTCTCTGGTGCTGGCACTTAACCTGCTGACAATTCAAGCACCGAGCTACACAAGCTACAATATACTTCTTCATTCTACGCCACCAATAATGCTGCCGCAAGTCCTGGTACATCTTTGCGGTGCCCGGATGAATGGAATATCGGGAATGGTGGGCCTCCTGTAGTATCAACTCACGAATACCATCCACATCAGGTACACAAATCCGTCCTTGCATCCTCAAAACTCCCTCCACATCAACCGTAACCTGCTTGGCATCTCTGTGCCTGGCTCTATCTCTAAGAACACATAAATGGAGATCATCATACTGTCTGGCCCGAATACGGTCATACAAATAAGAACGGGCTACGGTATGGGCCAAAACACTGCTAGTCTCAGAAACCTCCAATCTCACAAATCGGTTGGCTAACGCCTGAACATCAAAAGAAAGAGATCGCTCTCCGACTGATAAATAGGCAAGACTACCCATTCTGGCTGACTTCCGGCTCAAAGCATCGGCCACTAAATTGGCCTTTCGCGGATGATAACGAATGGTAATATCATAATCCTTCAGCAACTCTAAACATATCCTTTGTCTCGTGTTCAACTCCTTCTGTTTAAACAATTACTATATGCTCTTACGATCCGTGAACACCTCACATGGCACACCATACAAATAATGACTCAAAATCTTCAATACATGCACAACAACTACTAACTCCAAGTCATGAACTTGATAAATCTTCTCATGGACCTTCAGCTGACGAGAAGCATAGGCTATAAACTTTCCATCCCGCATCAACGCTGCACCGAGTCCAACCCGTGAAGAATCACAATACACGGTATACGATCCTGAACCTGTGGGCAAAACTAACACAGGTGCCGTGGTCAAGGCTGTCTTGAGCTTCTGAAAGCTCACCTCGCACTCATAAGACCACCTGAACTGGGAACTCTTCTTATTCAACCTGGTCATCGGGGATGCAATGGATGAAAAGCCCTCCACAAATCAGCAATAATATCCTGCTAAACCCAAGAAGCTCCGAATCTCTGCAGCTGAAATGGGCCTGGTCCAATCTCTAACTGCTGAAATCTTCTTGGGATCCACCTGAATACCCTCTGATGAAGCCACATGGCCTAGAAATGCAACTGAACCCAACCAAAACTCACACTTGGAAAATTTGGCATACAACTAACTATCCCTCAGAGTCTGGAGGACGACTCTACGGTGATGCTCATGCTCCTCTCGGCTGCGAGAGTATATCAAAATATGATCAATCAAAATAATAACGAACGAGTCCAAATAAGGCCTGAACACTCGGTGCATCAACTCCATGAATGCAGCGGGGGCATTCGTCAGCCCAAATGACATCACCAAGAAATCATAATGCCCAAAATGAGTGCGAAAAGCTGTCTTAGGGACATCGGACGCCCTAATCCTCAGCTGATGGTAACCATATCTCAAGTCAATCTTGGAAAATACTGAAGTACCCTAAAGCTGGTCGAATAAATCATCAATCCTCCGCAAAGGATACTTGTTCTTAATAGTAACATTATTCAACAGCCGGTAGTCAATACACATCCTTATCGAGCCATTTTTCTTCTTGACAAACAATATTGGAGCCCCCCAAGGAGAAACACTAGGCCTAACGAAGTCTTTACCCAACAAATCATGTAACTGCTCCTCCAATTCCTTCACAATACTGATACCGAGATATGATGCTTGAAGACCTCATAATTACCCAAAATAACGTGCCTCATCTAAAGCCATCTGGAGCGGGCACCTACCTTGCAAATTAAGTGTCCATAATTATAGCACGAATTTAGAAAAGTACGCACAGATTGTTAATTAGTTTATTTATTTATTAATATTATTGTTATTACTCTTATTTTTGTACATAATTAATAAGTTTAACAAGCATGACTCCCTACCAGTACTAAAGTCAAAAAAAAAAAAGTTTAGTTCACAAGGAAAAATTTAAACACAAGAATTTCCATCACAAGGATCTCATCTTGACATAACTTTCACCGCGGCTCGAGGCCCGGTCTAAATATACCAAATCATACTAACACGCGAGGATCTTGTCCTCAATTATGAACCACAAGTAATATGCATATCGCCAATCAAAACATTCCATTTCCTTCATTTAAACATTTTCCCTTAAGCAAAATTTCAACACGTAATGGTAAACACAGTTAACCCCATAGAATTTCTCAATACAAGTATTCAGATAGGTAGATTTTTGAGTTACGAAGGTCAACCGAAAGAGGAGCACATTAGAAGAATTTTGTTAGATAAGCATAAATTAATTAAGTTCATAAAATCATCACTTTATGATAATTAGAGATTGTCCTTTTTAATGAAACCATTTAATGTAACGACCTCATCCATACCATAAAAAATATATCATCAAACTGGGTCTCCACCTCTAGGAATATAACCTCCACTTTCGACATTCCGACTCCTTTTTCCCTAGGTTGTCATGTAGTTGAGTTGTAGCTGCAATGGGGCACGTAGAATAAGTGCTCTGATGAAACCTGACTCTCCCAAGTCTAGGGCAATTTCTATCACCAGCCGACATAAAGTATCAACCTATCCTGAATTCGTCCAAAATTTACAATCATTTTTGAGACCTTTAATGAGTCTGCGGACTCACCCTCTGGCTATACGAACCAACGTAGGAGTATGATTGGTTAACTTATCAAACCTGATGGCATATTCTGATACCGTCGTATGACCTGACGCCACCGTGACTTCCACGCCGAGTAGACTCTTGTTGACTTCAATTGTTTGAATAACTACTTTGGTACTGAAGTATAGGGTTATTAAGGAGGTAGACGTACCAAAATTCCCAGCTTTATCTCTTACAAAATTCCCGGCCTTATACATTCGAAACCAAAACCGGTTTGACATGCGGACTTGCAATCTATTCCTTGACAGTGGACTTCCCCCACGTGGCACGAAGTCATAGGTCACAATACCTGATAATCCACGATGTTCAACTTCACAGCTCATATAAACCAACCTCGTTGCTTTACACTTATTCCCATGGTGTACAATACATAATGGAAGCGGTCCAGAAAATCATGTGGTTCTTCAAGAGATATACCACTGAAATGGAGTGGAACTTGTTTGGTAACTTGTCCAACCTCAATAAACGGACAAGTGCATCCTGCACGATGGAGTAGCTATTAATCCTTCCGAAATCTTAACTAGTCCAACATGTACTGGCTGAGCTAGAACCTCCGTACCCAGATCCATTTGAGACTATACAATAGGTGCTGGTGTTCGAGCTTTAGACTTTGCTCTGCTTCTGTCTCTTCCATTGATCGTAGCCATCATTGGGGCTTCATCTCTTGTTCGGTCGTAGACGCTTCGCGTGCTGTTGAGATTAGTGAGAGTACAAGAGTATGCAAGTTCAATTATCGATGATAGAATAAATTCGCACGATGGAGAGGAAGAAATGTGGAGTTATTCCTAACTTTGCAGCCTTTGGGGATAAATACAGATATCTCCGTACCGATCCCTCAGACTCTACCAAGTTTGTTCGTGAGTTGTGAGACCTAAGCAACCTAGGGCTCTGGTACCAACTTGTCACGACCCGAAATCCCACCTTCGTATCGTGATGGCGTCTAACGTTTATCCCGCTAGACAAGCCAACGTGTACAGTTAAACTAACATGATAACACTAAATGAACAGAATAAGCTAAAAACAGTTCACAATTTAATAGCGGAAATAGATAATGTTTCAAAGCCAAGTAAAGACAACATAATACAACGTCGCGATAATTCCCCAAAACCTGGAGTCACAAACTAACGAAATGTCTATAGGAATGCTAAATACAAAGTCTGAAAGGAAATACCTGAATGTCTCTGAAAACTAGAGGAAACACCAGACAGAAATAAAGAATTAGGAATAGGAGAGACGCCAAGGCCCACGAATGCCAGCGGGTATACCTTGAAGCCTCTAAGGTGGACTGAAGGAGACTCCCTCAACGCTGTCCACAGGGTCCAAGTGCGGGATCTCCACAAGAATAAGATGTGCAGTGTAGCATCAGTACAACTTACCCTATGTACTGAGTAAGTGCTGAGCCTAACCTCGGCCGAAATAGTGACGAGTAGACTTGACAACAAACGTTAACTTGTCCTATTCTACAACATATATCGTGGAAAAACAAGGAAAGAGATAAACAGATATGTAGGGGAATACGGGAGCAGACAATGGGGTACCAAGTGAGATAGAGCAGTTAATTAAGCACATAAGAACAAACAAGAAGGCAATTTATCAGAAATATGCTAATGAAACAAATATAATGCCAGAAATGTAATTAATGGCACCGCATCACCTTTCGTGCTTTTACTCTCTTCCTCACAATGCAATGTACGATGTAAGATAGCATCAAAAAATATACAGATCTATCATAGATCTAAAGAATCGGGAGAGTTTTAAACATTTAGGGTTTCAAAGAGAACCCATAAAGATAAGAAAACCTCAAAACATTACTGGTTCAAACCCTAAAGTCATAGATCTTACTTGGACGGCCGGAGGTGGCTGGGGAATGGTGAGTACATGCCCGGGGGGGTAGGAGAGTGAACCCAGGTCTCTTGATGACCTTAGGGATAGCAACACTGATCTTAAAGGAACCATATGAGGGAGGAGGGTGGTGAGGATTCCATGGCCTCCGGTTGAGAGGTGGTCGGAGAAGACGAAGGGCCTCATCGGAGGTGGAGAGGAGACTAGAAGTCTGTAGAGGGTTAGGGAGGTAGAGAGAGAGTGTGTAGAGAGATGAGAGACGGTGAGAATGAGAGGGGTTCAGGGGGTTAGGTAGGTTTAATTATGGTAAAAAAAACTGTGCAGTTGATCTAATTTGATCAACGGCTCAGATTGGTTTGGGGTTGGGCCGGGTAGGATATTGCATTGGGCGTGGGGGNNNTTTTGTTGTGGGGGGGGGGGGGGGGGGGTCTGGGCTAGTTTAATTGGGTCAAGTACCAAGATTAATTTAGGGTAGAATTTAAATAAAAAGGGCTAATTGTAAAATACCCAACTAAAATTAATTAAAATAATTTATAAACTAGTTGATAATTCTAAAGATGAAACTGATGCTTAGTAAATTAAATTAAAATGATTAATTAGTATTTTAAAAATATAAATGACTAATTATTGAAAAAATAGCATAAAATACATGATTAGGCTATAATTCCAAAATCATTGCAACTACGGCCAAGGAGTGCCAATTTGGCTAATTGTGAAGTCATTTTGTCTTAATAGGACCAAAATAAGAAATTAAGTCAAGAAATGTTTTTGAAATCATTTGTAATGTAATTTTGTAATTGATTATTAGAAATAAAATACTGGTACCAATCGTTATGAAAGCCTGATTTTGAAGGTGTAAATGCAAATTAAAAAATAATTTGAGAAAAAATTAGGTATCAACAGTTGCCCCTCTTTACCCCGGGAAGGATGAAAGATTTGTCGGGTAAAGACATGATGGCCAATTTTAACCGAGCGAAGCGGTTTGAAGAGGTTTAGGCTGCACGTTGGTTCTTCAGTTGCCTACATATCCCTGGTTTTACAGGAATCAGGCCGTATGTAGTTCAGGATTCATCGGCGAAGCACAAAGATGGAGCTTTTTACAAGAACGGATGCAACATATAGGACTGATTTAATGAACGGCTTACAGGGTAATTAGGAGAACTGGAGCGGGACCGCTCCTGCCGGGACAACTGTTGCTTGTGGGGTTACCTGCAAATGAGTAATACAAGCATATCACGCGTAATTTAAACATGATGTAAATTCATGTTGGACTATAAATGATGTCTTTAGACGGTTAAGGATGACATCTTTAGACAATGATGTCCTAGGCCATGAATTTCTTGATGCAGGATTCGCAGGTCATGAAATTATGTTCTCGGGCCATGAAGATGGTGCCTCCGAACCATGATGCCTTTGAATAATGATATGCCAATTGATAAAAGAGATCCTCAGTCCATGACATGGTGTTCTCGGGCCATGAAGATGGTGCCTCCGAACGATGACTCCTTTGGATAATGACATAGAAGCAGATAAAAGAGATCCTCAGGCCATGACATGGTGTTCTCGGGCCATGAATATGGTGCCTCCGAACGATGATTCCTTTGGATAAGTTGGCGATATTTCAGCCCCTGAAGATGCTGACAAGACAGTGCTTAGTCTTACGAATTAAAGGGGCAGAGCTTAGTCCAAAAGGAAAGCACAGTAAATAATGCTAGAGGCATTGTTTTCTTTTGAGAAGTAAATAGGAGGCAACATTTAGCTTCGGAAGGCAGAATGGTAGCCTGATGCGAATGCAGATGGAGGTAGCGTTTAACCTCGGAAGGTAGAATGGTAGCCTTATGAAATATGTGAATGCAGATGGAGGTAGAGTTTAACCTCGGAAGGCAGAATGGTAGCCTTATGCAAGGTGCAAATGCAGATGGAGGTAGCGTTTAACCTCGGAAGGAATAAAGGTAGACTTATGCAAGTTGCGGATGCAGATGGAGGTAGCGTATAACCTCGAAAGGCAGAAAGGTATCCTTTTGCAAGATGCAAATGTTGATGGAGGTAGCGTTTAACCTCAGAAGGCAAAATGGTAGCCTTCTGCAATATGCAAATACAGATGGAGGTAGTGTTTAACCTCGAAAGGCAGAATGGTAGCATTATGCAATATGCGAATGCAGATGGAGGTAGCATTTAACCTCGAAAGGTAGAATGGTAACCTGCAAGATGCGAATGCAGATGGAGGTAGCGTTTAACCTCAGAAGGTAGAATTGTAGCCTTATGCAAGATGCAGATGCATATGGAGGTAGCGTTTAACCTCGGAAGGCAGAATGGTAGCCTTATGCAAGATGCAAATATGGATCAAGGTAGCGTTTAACCTCAAAAGACAGAAAGGTAGCCTTATGCAATATACAAATGCAGATGGAGATAGCGTTTAACCTCGGAAGATAGAATGGCAGCCTTATGCAATATACGAATGCAGATGGAGGTAGCGTTTAACCTCGGAAGGCAGAATGGTAGCCTTATGCAATATGCGAATGTAGATGGACGTAGCGTTTAACCTCGGAAGGCAGAATGGTAGCCTTATGCAAGATGCGAATGCAGATGGAGGTAGCGTTTAACCTCGGAAGGCAGAATGGTAGCCTTATGCAAGATGCGAATGCAGATGGAGGTAGCGTTTATCTTCAGAAGGCATTATTGTATCCTTATGCAAGATTAAGGAAGGACAAAAGAAATTCTTAGCTGGTGTTAAATTGCGGTAGAGCATTGTGATAATGAAGCATCGTTTGTGCTGATAATAAATGTTAGCATGTGCGATGAGTTTGAGGAACGACGTCCGTCCTTTGAGCAGATAATATGTTTTGGGGCTTTTGAAATGTTGTGTCTACATCCAAAGAAAGATCGTGAGTTTCGTAAAGGGGGAAAGTTAGTTCGCACTCCCGCTGGCTCTATGTGGCTCATTTGCTTGATCATGATGATAATGTCTGTATCATTGGGGTAGCGTTCGCTAAACAAGCTACTTGAGAAAAAATAATTATGCATGATTTTGTAAAAGTATAATATATAATCTAAAATAGTTTTAGATGAACCGACGACATGACACGGCTCGAGACATTGCAACCTCTCATGTTGTGAAATTTTGATGGTCCTCCTCAAAATTCTGCCCCAGTTTGGTGGGTGGACGCCTCTGACTGCTGCTCGTACAGCGATTAGCTAAACTTGCTCCAGAATTTTGAGGATCCTCCTCAAAATTCTGCCCCAGTTGGCAGGGTGAATGCTTGTGGACTGCTGCTCGCTTCAGAATTTTGAGGGTCCTCCTCAAAATTCTGCCCTAGTTTCCAGTTGCGGGGAAAAATAGATTTTTATTGAATTGTGACCGAACCCATAGGGATGCCTATGTATCCCCTCTTAAATGGGAATCATGTCAGGCGTAGTTCAATTTACATCACTGAAAAAGTATAAAGATTACACATAGTATCACTTGATTGCATCTGAGTAGATCGGTTTCGGCCAAACTTCTCCGTCCATTTGTGCAAGTATGAGTGCTCCTCCTGTTAGCACTCTATGAATCATGTACGGACCTTGACAGTTGGGAGAGAACTTCCCCTTGGCTACATCTTGATGTGGAAAGATTTTCTTTGACACTAGTTGCCCTGATGTGAATCATCTCGGCTTGACTTTCTTGTTGAAGACCCTGACCATTCTGTTATGATATAGTTGACCATGACATACTGCATTGATTTTCTTCCCGTCTATGAGGTCTATTTGCTCATAACGGATCCTTACCCACTCTGCATCGCTGAGCTCAGCTTCCGGTATAATTCTTAGAGATGGAATCTGCAGTTCGACAGGAATAATAGCCTTTGTACCATAAACTAGCATATAGCGAGTTGCCCCTGTTGATGTGCGGACAATGGTGCGGTATCCCGATCAAGCAAATGATAACTTTTCATGGCACTACTTGTGCCTTTCTATCATCTTCCTTAGTATCTTCTTGATGTTTTCTGAATCTCCCAATTTGATGCTTTCAGTCTCATCCAGGTTGGACTTAAGTCTGTTCTCAAAATTCTCAACTTCTTTGACAATCTCGTCAGGTATGTTGTCTTCTTCTGAATCTATGTCTGTTTGCTTCGTTGTCTCGTTGCATGTCACAGTTATCGGTTCATCAAGACAGGTAATAGTAATGATTTATAAATAAAGTAATGAGAAAAAACAATAGCAATAAATATCGGATTCGTAAGAGAAATTTAGAAGATGCTTTGATGAATTGAATAACTGTTTTGAACATTGAAGATCTTATTGCAGAAATTGAAAAATGCAGGAAGAGGAAAATCATTTAGTGAATAAAATAATAAATAATTCTTGTTTTAGCCTTGCTACCCCGAGGCTCGTCGGGCTTTGGTCGTCTTGATAGACCAGTTCTTGAGATATGTCCCCTTGATTACAGTCTGTATGGAAGGGCCTTCGTCCCCCTCCTCCTCGAGAACATCATAGCAATCCATATCCTCGTCCTCTAGGAACAAATTCCTTATTGATGAAAGTGCTTCTTCTTCGTCTGATCCGTAAATAATGTCGGCATGCTTGAAAGTCTGCTCAAGATGAGGTATCGGCTGCTCCAAAGGGTAATAGGGACCGCGCCAAGGTGGCGACCAGTCGTTGAATTGCTGCCAAGTGTACTCATACCCCAGACCGAAAGTGGTACCATATTTCTTGAGTTTTATGGACTTTGTGATCCCCTGGAGGTTCTTACCGAGCCCTTTGTCTGGCTTGTATCTTTCCAGTTCATGATGCTCACAATCTTGCTATCCCACCACTTGTCTTTTTCGATAGCATTGACCTGCTCAATGTGGTGGTAAGTTCCCCCGCCTATCATCCTTTTTCCGTCAATCACCGGAATAGTTTGACGACTATAAATAGGGTTGCTACCGTCACCATGAATAATCACCTCTTGGTGGTTCCACTCGAATTTTACCGCCTGATGTAGTGGTGACGCTACGGCCCCAACAACATGAATCCAGGGTCATCCTAACAATACGTTGTAGGATGCTGGCACATCTATCACCTGGAAATCCACTTTGAACCAAGTCGGTCCCATCTGCAGACATAGACTGATCCCCCGCGGACCTCTGAGAACCGTCAAAGGATTTCAAATTGATTGCTCCATCCTTTATTTCATGTAGCCCTTTACCCAATTTCTTGACTGTTATCAATGGACATATGTTAAGAGTGGAACCTCCATCGATCAAGATCCTTGTGGTGAAATGATCTTCGCATTGCACGGTGATGTTCAACGCTTTGTTGTGCCCCAATCGTTCAAGTGGTAGCTCGTCCTTATGAAAAGTGATTTTGTCACTTTCCAGTACCTGGCCTACCATATTGGTTATTTCCCCGCTAGTGATGTTGTTTGGCACATATGCTTTACTCAACACTTTCAACAAAGAATTTCTGTGTGTTTCAGAATTCTGTAGCAAAGAGAGGATGGATATTTGTGCCGCTGTGTTGTTCAGCTGGTTAATGACTGAATACTCCTTAGCCTGTACCTTTCTCCAAATGTCATTGGGACTTGTTTCGATAAGGGGAGGCCGGTTGGCAGCCTGCTTTCTTGATTCGGCAAGATGCTTAGGGGTGTAGACCCTACGAATTCTCATCATACCATGTGTTGCGACAGCCTCCTTGGATTTGACCTTGCCTTTCCTTCTCGCCTCAGCTGTGTAGTCCCAAGGGATAGCATTTGAATAGAAGGGTGGCGTGGTTGACATTGCCATCGGAATTGGTGCAGCCATCCTTACTTCAAACAGGATGTGTGTTCGGGGTGGCAAGACTGCGACCTCGAATGGTGCCGGTGCATTTGTTGGAGATACAAACTCAACTTCAATTGGCACTCGTGACTTTGCAGGTGGCGCTGCTTCAAACTCAAGTGGTACAGACATATTCACCTCAGAGTCCTTAGATGGTTGAATCCGGACTATGATCGGTTTGAGAGAGACTGCAGGTTTCTTTGGGTCATCGCCTTCCGCTATCAACCCGACTGATCCCTCGGGATCCCAATCATCTTCTATTTAAATCATATAGATACCTCCACCCTTATAGTCTGGCAAAGGATTGTTGCGGACGTTTGGAGTGGGGTCTTTTGCCACAATAATCTTGTTGTCAATGAGAGCCTATATTTTGTCCTTCAGAGAGCGGAATTCTTTGATGGAGTGTCCTTTCGCCGGAATGGTATGCACAGGAAGTAAAGACCTGTAAAATTTCAATGTCAAAAAGAATGCCCGTGTAGGTCCCTGTGCTGTTATAACTGTAGAAATTCTTAAAACTGTCGTATTTTGAGTAAAAAGTATCCTAGAACTTGAAAGATTAAAATTTCCAGAAATTTTGCATTATGCGACGCACTATGTGATCGCATAAAAGGTATGCGGATCACATAGTGGTCGCATACCTAGACAATTTGCTGTCCATTTTGAGGACAACTATGCGGCCTAGAATGCGATCGCATTTCATGAATACGAGCCGCACAGGTGTCGAATTTTTACCCCATGGTTTTTGCGAGGGAGGTTATGCGACGCACTATGCGATCGCATAACAAGTATGCGGACCGCATAGTGGTCGCATACCTGGGCAGTCCGGTCTCCTTTTGGCACCTTTTTAGGGCCATTTATGCGACAGGAATGCGGACCAGCAGGAGTGCGATCACATTCCTTACCGCATTTCTGTGTCGGGGCTCCTTTTTTTCTAAATTTAATACCCGAACCCCTATTTTATAAAACACCTCTTCCCTTCATTTTTAAAGATCTTCTGACAAAAAATAGAGGGAGAAGAAGAGTGTTCTTGAGAGAGAAGGTTTCAACATCATCCAATTTGGTTTTCCAAAATCACTCAAGCCCGGAAATTATCAAGTTATTGTCATCTTCTTCACTCAAAGAGGTAAGTCTTCACCCTATTTCCCAAATTTCTCAGATTTTTGTGTAAGAATAAAACACACATAGGTTGGGTCTTGAAAATAAAAAGTGAAACCTTGCATGCATGTGAATAATCTTCCATAATCTAGTAAAAGGGAAGTAATCTAGGGCATTGTTTCACTAAAAGGGGTTAGTTAATCTAAAGGACCACATAGTAGTTGATAAAATTCCCAAATTAGTCCAAGGTTCCTAACTCTAAGTTTTAATGTGTCACATTGTAAATTAGATTGAAGGCGTTAGAAGGTCCGGTGATTTTGGATAGAAGTTATACATAAATTCCAACTCAAGGTATGTTTGGCAAACTCTAATCCTGATGGGATAAACCCATGGTGCTCACTTTTCAGGTATGATTCTCTTGTCAGATATCTATGGGATTTATGTGTTCTATGTGCCTAATTGAGGAATCTTTTCTTCTATGTCATTCCATGCTAATACCATATCGTTGTGCTACTTGAGTATATGAGTTGTAATCATTTTATTTCTTCTTCTACTATGTGTGTGATCCTTGCATATGATGGGTGTGGTAAATATGAAAGACTAGAATGGTACGAAATATGAATGAAAAGTTGCTATTATATGAAATGTGGGTAAAGAGACGGTAATGATGTGAAATGCGAAACATGAGGTTGAATTGTTCTGAAACATTGATTAATGGAAGGGATGGTTATGGAATATGGATTAAAGGAAGAATTGTTGTGAAAGGTGAATCAAAGGATTTTAATGATATGAAAGACGAATCAAAGAACAATAGGTGTTGGGGATCAAAAAGGTTAAACTTGATGTAAGTGAGCTAAAACATCCATAATTGTGCCAGGGGAATGTCCTAGGGGTGAGAAGGCCTATCCGGTATGGCTGGGATCGGACTCCATGCCCTACACATGGATGACTTTATATTGTGATATGATTATGATTTGATGATGATTATTGTCCTCACTATTTACAGTTGAGATTGCCTAGCATATCGGGCAGAGATCAGACTCTGTGTGATATGCATAAGACCACAGTGTTAGCCTAGCCGATTCGGGCAGCGATCGGACTCCGTGAGAACAAGCCACAGTTGTTATAAGTGATGTGACTAAAATTAGGGCCTCACCTAGGATGACTTAGCCTATCGGGCAGAGATCGGACTCCGTGTGACAATGACACGATGGATCAGTAATAATAATAACAAGATGAACTTAAAAGTACATTAACCAAAAGATGGCAAAACGGGATAAGGGTTGTGGTAACTCTTGTTTTGTGTTTTTCCTTGCCTCGGTGTATTGTTATCTGATGCCTCTATTTTTGTTGATTGTTGATGTTTATCCTATCTAGAGTAGGTTTGTTCATACATACTAGTGCTATTCAATGGTACTAATGTCCCTTTTACCGGGGGCGCTACATCTTTTAAATGGATGTAGGTGGTTTTGTAGCAGGTACCGCTGATCGCCGTTAGTGGTGCCTATCCCTCCATCTCTTCAGCAGTCTTGGTGAGCCTCACTTCCTCTTGGGGTTGTGTGTAAATCATGTTGACTCATGTTGTTTATGTCATTCCTTTTGAGGTATAGCGGGGGACTTGTTACTGGACGTCTATGTATTCTTCTCCGTACTCCTAGAGGCTCCATAGACACTATGTGGGTTGTAAATATATTTTGGGTAGTTGTTGTACTTACTCGTAACTGTGGTCCCGTATCGGGAATGTTGTACTTAGTATGTATGTTTTGGTAATATCTAATGTTGAAGATGTTAAAAGAAGAAAGGGATTTATGTTGTAACCGCATGCTTGATTCTATTTTGTTGTTTCAGTTATAAAATGTGCATTATGAACACGGGGAAATGTGTCGGGTAGGAAATTCAAATACAGGTTCGCTTGACCGGGTTCATCCGGCTGGGCACCGGTCTCGTCCCTCGGTTTTGGGGCATGACAAACTTGGTATCATAGCCTATGGTTTTAAAAGTTTCATAGGATGTCTCGGAGCCGTTTCTAGTAGAGCCCTTCTTATCGGTGTGTTGTCAACCACATCTATAATTAGGGGGCTGCATAGACATTTAGTAAAGTACCCTTTTATTGCTATTCTTGATAGGCAAGTCCGTAGATTGAGGAACAAAGAAATTGCTTCAGTTAAAGTGTTGTGGCGAAGTCAGCAAGGCGAGGAAGCCACGTGGGAAGCGGAAAATGAAATGAAAGAAAAATATCCCCATTTGTTTGAATAAGTCTATTAGTGATCGTGCGAACCGTCATCTCTAAGCAATTATATGTTATGTTCAGTTTGTGCAAAAGCACCCCATTTTCCCTAATTTCTCTACTATTGTAACTTCTCAAGTTGTGCCATGATTCTGTATGTTGTGACTATGTGAGTAATGTGCAACCCCTTGGAGTAAATGAAATTTTGTGAAACTCATGTGATGGTTAAATAATTCATTAAAGTGTAGATTGGTAATGAATAATTGAAGTGTATATGGCATGTTGAAGTAATTTAATTATACGGGACTTGTCGAGGTGACCAAATTATGTGCACGGCCATGAAATAACTAGTTATGTGTGGAATTGGTTAAGAACATGTTTTTCAGGGGCTCTCTAACAGGTAGATAGGCCTAATTATAGACGAAACTCTGGCGAAGTATTTAGAAAATATCGGAGTTAGTAGAAATTGGGGGTTGCATATTGTGTTTTCAAAACCAAATGATTTACAGATCCTCATTCAAGGGCGAATAATTTTTAAGTGGGGGAGGATGTAAAGACCCGTAAAATTTCTATGTCAAAAATAATGCCCGAGTAGGTCCCCGTGCTGTTATAACTATAGAAATTCTTAAAACGGTCCTATTTTGAGTAAAAAGTATCCTAGAAGTTGAAAGATTAAATTTTCCAGAAATTTCGCGTTATGCGACGCACTATGCAATCGCATAACAGGTATGCGGACCGCATAGTGACCGCATACCTGGACAGTTTGCTGTCCATTTTTAGGACAGCTATACGGCCTAGAATGCGATCGCATTTGACGAATGCGGGCCGCATAAGTGTCGCATTCTTGCCCCATGGTTTTTGCGAGGGAGGTTATGCGACGCACTATGCGATCACATAACAGGTATGCGGACCGCATAGTGGTCGCATACATGGGCAGTCCGATCTCCTTTTGGCACCTTTTTAGGGCCATTTATGCGACAAGTATGCAGACCGCATAGCAGGAATGCGATCGCATTCTGACCGCATCTCTGTGTCGGGGCTCCTCTTTTTCTTAATTTAAAACTCGTACCCCTGTTTTATAAAACACCTCTTTCCTTCACTTTTAACAATCTTCTGACCAAAAATAGAGAGAGAAGAATAGAGTTCTTGACAGAGAATGTTTCAACATCATCCAATTTGGTTTTCCAAAATCACTCAAGCCCGGAAATCATCAAATTATTGTCATCTTCTTCACTCAAAGAGGTAAGTCTTCACCCTATTTCCTCAATTTCTCGGATTTTTGTGTAAGTATAAAACACACATAGGTTGGGTCTTGAAAATAAAAGAGTGAAACCTTGCATGCATGTGAATAATCTTCCATAATCTAGAAAAATGGAAGTAAGCTAGGGCATTCTTTTACTAAAAAGGGGTTAGTTAATCTAAAGGACCACATAGTAGTTGATAAAATGCCCAAATTAGTCCAGGGCTCCTAAATCTAAGTTTGAATGTGTCACATTGTAAATTAGATTGAAGGCGTTAGTAGGTTTGGTGATTTTGGATAGAGGTTATAGAGAAATTCCAACTCAAGGTACGTATGGCTAACTCTAATCCTCATATGATAAACCCATGGTGCACACTTTCCGGGTATGATTCTCTTGTCAGATATTTATGGAATTTATGTGTTTTATGTGCCTAATTGAGGAATCTTTGCTTCTATGTCATTCCATGCTAATACCATATCGTTGTGCTACTTGAGTATATGAGTTGTGATCATTTTATTTCTTCTTCTACTACGTGTGTGATCCTTGCATATGATGGGTGTGGGAAATATGAAATACCTGAATGGTATGAAATATGAATCAAAAGTTGCTATGATATGAAATGTGGGTAAATAGACGGTAATGATGTGAAATGCGAAACATGAGGTTGAATCGTTGTGAAACATGAATTAATAGAAGGGATGGTTATGGAATATGGATTAAAGGAAGGATTGTATTGAAAGGAATCAAAGGATTCTAATGATATGAAAGACGAATCAAAGAACAATATGTGTTGGGGATCAAAAAGGTTAAAATTGATGTAAGTGATCTAAAACACCCATAATTGTACCAGGGGAATGTCAAAGGAGTGAGAAGGCCTATCCGGTCTGGCTGGGATCGGACTCTATGTCGTACACATGGATGACTTGATATTGTGATATGATTATGATTTGATGATGATTATTGTCCTCACTGTTTACAGTTGAGATGGCCTAGCCGATCAGGTAGAGATCGGACTCCGTGTGTTGTGCACAAGCCACTGTGTTAGCCTAGCCGATTCGGGCAGAGATCGGACTTCGTGTGAACAAGCCACGATGGTTATATGTGATGTGATTGAAATACGAACCTCACCTAGGATGGCTTAGTTGATCGGGCAGAGATCGGACTCCGTGTGACAACAACACGGTGAATCAGTAAAAATAATAAAAAGATGAACTTAAAAGTACATTGACCAAAAGATGGCAAAACAGGATGAGGGCTGTGGTAACTCTTGTTTGTGTTTTTCCTTGCCTCGGTGTATTGTTATTTGATGCCTCTATTTGTGTTACTATTGATGTTTATCCTATCTAGAGTAGGTTTTTTCATACATACTAGTGCTATTCAATGGTACTAACGTCCCTTTTGCCGGGAGCGCTATATCTTTTAAATGGATGTAGGTGGTTCTGTAGCAGGTAGCGCTGATCGTTGTTAGTGGTGCCTTTCCCTCCATCTCTTCAGCAGTCTTGGTGAGACGCACTTCCTCTTGGGGTTGTGTGTAAATAATGTTGACTCATTTTGTTTATGCCATTCCTTTTGAGGTATAGCCGAGGCCTTGTTACTGGCACATATATGTATTCTTCTCCGTACTCCTAGAGGCTCCGTAGACACTATCTGGGTTGCAAACATATTTTGGGTAGTTGTTGTACTTACTCGTAACCGTGGTTCCGTATCGGGAATATTGTACTTAGTGTGTATGTTTTGGTAATATCTAATGTTCAAAATGTTAAAAGAAGAAAGGGATTTATGTGGTAACCGCATGCTTGATTCTATTTTGTTGTTTCACTTATAAAATGTACATTATGAACACGGGGAAATACGTCGGGTAGGAAAGGAAAATACAGGTTCGCTTGACCGGGTTCATCCGGTTGGGCGCCGGTCTCGTCCCTCGATTTTGGGTCATGACACATGATTTGTTTGGGTTAACCAACTGAGAATGGTTCTCAGGGGTGGCAGCAGAGATAGGTGTGACATAACCAGCAGCTTTGAGCTTCTCATACAGTTGGTCAATGGGCTCGGCTATGGCGGTGTATTGCTTTGGAGGGCGGCGATAAAAATTTGGATGAGGTCTAGAGACGTTTTGGCGTGCAAGGGGTGATTGGTAATGGGATGGCTGAGAATTATAAGTGTGGTAGATAGGACAGGGTTGTGAGTATCTGGGCGAAGCAAGTTGATATGTGGGTGGTGGAGATTTGTAGGTGGGCGGTGGAGCTTGGTAGTTCGGTGAGGGTTCTTGGTAGTTTGGTGAGGGCTGGTAGGAAGGTGGTGGAGCTTGCTGTGTGAGTGGAGGTGTTGGATAAGCTTGGTATTTGAGAGGGGACTTGGCTCTTTGTGCAATCATTACGGCTCCCACGTCTCTCTTCTTAGACACACCACCGGACTGTGAAGCCTTGTTAGTGGCTTGCAAGGCTTCAAAATTTCCAACCATACAACTTTTAATACTTTCTTCAATCCTCTCACCCAGTTGGATGATGTGGAGAACTTGTGGCCTTCAACCATCATTAATCATTCATAATACTGCGGGTCCTGAGCCCGGACAAATAACTTGTTCATCTGCTTTTCCTCTAGAGCAGGTCTGACTTTAGTGGCTTCAGACCTGCAGCGAGTAGCATACTCGTGAAAGGTTTCTATGGGTTCTTCTTCAAATTTTGAATGTAGAACACATCTGGTGCGTTCTCTATGTTGAATCTAAACATGTCCATAAAGTTAGACGCCATGCTTACCCAGTTTGACCATTTCTTGGGGTCTTGGCTGATTTACCAAGACAACGCGTCTCCCTTCAAACTCCTCATGAACAACTTCATGCGGATTCTTTCATCCTTTCCAACGCCAACCAACTTGTCGCAATAGGTCCTCGGGTATTATGACTTGTAAGTGTGGTCGTAATTGAATTTCAGGAAGTTTAGAGGTTGTTGGAAAGAAAATTCTCATTTCAGAAGCCTTAAGTTGGAGAAATGGACTAAGATTGGAATTTTGAGTAAACAACCTCCAAATTAGGATTTGAGGCTTCCAGCAGGTTTGTATGATGATTTCGTACATGGGCGTATGTCCGGATTGGGTTTTGGGTAACCCCGGAGCGTTTCAGCGTATATTGTGGAAGTCAGCATTTTTTAAGGACTTTCCTCAGTTTGGCTTGAAGCGCATTTCAGTGATATTGATGTCCGTTTGGGATTCCGAGTCTGAGAATAGCTTCATAGGGTGATTCTGGAGTTAGGAGCGCGATCGGAAGTGAATTCGGATGTCTGGAGGTCATTTTGAAGTCATTTGGCTAAAGATAGAAATTTGATGGTTTTTGAGAAATCCGACCGGAAGTGAAAATTCTGATATCGGGGTCGGAATGTGATTCCTAAAGTTGGAGCGGTTCTGTAATGTCGAATATGGCTTGTGTGCAAAATTTGAGGTCAATCGGACGTGATTTAATAGGTTTCGGCGTCGGATGTTGAAGTTGGAATTTCTAAGTTTATAAAGTTTGAATTTTAGTGCGATTTGTGATTTCGGCATTGTTTGATGTGATTTCGAGGCTCAACTAAGTTCAAATGAGGTATTGGGACTGGTTGGTAGTTTGGTTGAGATATCGGGGGCCTCGGGCGTGTTTCGGATGCTCAACGGATCGATTTTTGCCTTGAGAGGGTTGCTGGTTTTCTGGTGTGAGTACAACAAGTTTTTACTCTATGTGATCGCATAAGTGGGTATGCGATCGCATATAAGGATTTGGAGGCTAAATGGATTTGTCCTATGCGATCGCGTGGCAGTGTATGCGATCGCATAGGGGAAGAATTAGAAGCCCTGTGAATTTGCTTATGCGATCGCGGGTAGTTGTTTGTGATCGCAGAGAAGGATTTGTTAAGGCTGTGAGGTTGCCCAATGCAATCGCAGGGTCTTGTATGCGATCGCACAGAGGAATTTTGGGGCACTCGAGATTGGCTTATGCGATCGCGTGAAGGGTAGTGCGATCGCATAGAAGGGGTCGTATGGGCAGAATGTTTATAACCATGAATATTGGCCATTTCCTCACTATTTGCATCTTGGCATGGCGATTTTGGGAGGCTTCAAAGGGGAATTTTCATCATGCATTGCAAGGTAAGTAAATTTCTTCCGTTCTTAAGTTAAATACAAGATTATATGCATGGATTAGACATGGAGATTGGTAGGAAATTGTGAAATCTTTTAGAAACCTAGAAAATGGTAATTTGGATTTTTAGCCACGAATTTGAGCATGGAATTTAGTGTAAATTGTATATTTGAACTAGTAAAGATATGGGTAGGATTCATTTTCGAGAAACTTCGAATTTCGGGCATGTGGGCCCGATGGCATTTTGGTCATTTCACTAAGCGGGGCTGGGAAATTATACAATTTGGAATTTTTGCATATATTAGAGTATATTTTCATTGGTTTGCCGTGAATTGGATAGTGTTGGGGCGTTATGCGTCTGTTGGAGTCGTCGGATAGGCTTGGAAGCTGGTTATGGAATTTCGGAGCGAGGTAAGTCTCCTGTCTAACTTTGTGAGGGGGAATTGTCCCCCTAGGTGAATTAATTAAGTGTGTGCTATTATCTTCGGGGGTTACATACGCACGAAGTGATGGGAGTCCGTGCATAGCTACTATTACGCCATGTCCGGGTAGCTTAGGACCCACTAGCATGCCTTATGTGTTGTACCCGTGATCCTGCCTGTATTATTTGACTGCTAACATAGTCGAAATCATAATTTATATCTAAAGAAGACTAGAATTCATTTTCATAATCAGCTGGAAAGATAATTGTTTTCCTCCGTGGATAATTGCATACCTGATAAAGTGATATTATGGAATATTTTTAAACTTGGCAAATAAATTTCTAGAATGGATTTAAATAGTATTTTGTGGCTTTAAAAGGGAAATATGTCATTTACTTGAGTATTTGTTTTCCCGACGTATTCGGGGTGGACTGTTGGTTGTGCCTGACTGCACGTGACCACTTCGCAATTTACATTCCGCGAGTAGATTGTTATTTTCCCCCACTCTCATGGGAGTGGGGCCGTACGCCACGGCGGATTGAAAGATACACTTATGGTTCGGGCTGTTCGACCCTCGAGAGTGCATAGACATGATTATTTTATCGAAAGATGCACTTTTGGTACGGGCTGTTCGATCCTCGGCAGTGCATAGACATGAGTATTTTATTGAGAGGTGCACTTTTGGTACGGGCCGTTCGATCCTCGGCAATGCACAGAGATGATTAAAATGACGGTTCGGGCCGGTTGTCCTTATCCCGTATGCGCATGCTAAACTTATAAATGTTTTCATGGATTTTTAAAAGTGACAAGATAATTGGGGGAAAACAAAGAGGAAATTATTTATTTAAAATAGTGGGGGAAAATGAGGGAGTGGTAACTATTTGTTTATTTCTTGGATTTCAGTGCCTTATATATATTGTTGCTTTACTACCTTTACATGCCTACCGTGTTCATCATATGATGTTAATTAATTTGCTGGCCCTTAGTGAGCGTGTCTAATTCGACCTCTCGTCACTACCTCTTTGAGGTAAGGTGCGCGACTTACTGAGTACACGTTGTTTTTGTACTCATGATACACTTGTTGTGCATTTTATTGCACATGTACTCTCATAGCAATATGGAGGATTCGGAGAGTTAGATGAGCTGCATCATCCGTAGGCGATCCGCAGCTGACAGAGTCTCTCCCGTACTGTATTTATTGCATTATTTTAAATATCCTTGTCCAATTTGTATTTCGGACATGCTTTGCGATGATTGTATAAATTCTTAGAAATTGCTCATGTACTTTTCACACCGGGTTCTGGGATGTACTTGCCTGACAATGATGTCCGGAGCAATCACAACCTTATGGATTTTGGTTCGTGACAATTTGTTTGTGAATCTTACTTTGTTTGTTCTGTAAAAGATAGAATGGCCAAGTTCAGTTAGGTTCTTATCAAATGTCAATAATTACTTTTCATCCTTTGTGTCACAAATGGGTAAGATTCTAATGGGTTTATGTCTTTGTTAGTAATTTGTTGTTTTGCTTTAATAAATTGTATTACATATTTTTGTTAAGTTTGTCTCATGAACTTGAAAATATGGAATAAATAGGCGTGATTTAAGTCTAATATTCTATGAAAAGTTTTATTAATGGATTATGTGACGACCGTGTATAATCGATGTCATGAATCATGGTCGTTTAATAAAAATCCAGAAAGAGGGTCATGGAAAACTAGTTTTGGAAAAATATTTCTTATTTAGTAGAAGGTTTAGGGCATGTTTTTTTTAAATTATCGTAAGTATGTGTGCGTTCGCGTAACATAATTACGATTCCAAAACAAAAAAATGAATATTCGTACAAAATACTTTAGACGCGTGTCCCGACCCAAAATCCATAAGGTCGTGATGGCGCCAGACAGCATTGTCAGTCAAGCCAAATCATAAACTAATTGAAATAATTTCTTGTTTTAACATTTATGAAAAATATTTCCTTTCACTTTATTACATATTAACCAAATATAATCTGTTATTTTAAATTNAATTCACCTACACATAAAATAAACCCCATTAGGCACATACGACGTGTATTTTATCATTAAAACACATAAAATGCAAGGTATATAATGCTTAAAATCATGAATTCTAGCCACGCATCAATAATCAACTCTGTGCACTGACGAGGATCGAACGGCCCGTACCAAAAGAGAACCTCTCAATAAAATAATCATGTCTATGCACTGTCGATNATCCCAACACACCCCAGAACCCGGTGTCACAAGTACATGAGCAATTTCTAAGAATTTATACAATAATTGCAAAGCTTGTCCGAAATACAAGTTGGACAAGGAATTTTAAAATAAAAATAAATACAGTACGAGGGAGACTCTGTCAGCTGCGGATCGCCTACGGATGATGCAGCTCGCTAAGTCTATGAATCCTCCACATTGCTATGAAAGTACATGTGCAATAAAATGCACAGCAAGTCNTATGCACTGTCGAGGATCGAACGGCCCGTACCAAAAGTGCATTTTAAATCCGCCGTGGCGTACGGACCGCTCCTATTAGAGTGGGGGGAATAACACTCCGCTCGCAAAATTTAAACTGAGAAGCGGTCACATGCAGACATGCACAATGAACAATCCACCCCGAATACGTCGGGAACACAGATACTCAAGTAAATGACCTATTTATCTTTTTAAAAACAAAAAAATAGTATTTAAATCCTTTTTCGAAATTCACTTTCCACGTTTANGTAAGTCGCCCGCCTAACCTCAGAGAGGTAATGACGAGAGGTCGAATTAGACACTCACTAAGGGACAAAAAATTAATTAACAGTATAAGATGAACACGATAGGCATGTAAAGGTAGTTGAGCAGCATATATATAAGGCACTGAAATCCAAGTAAAAACTTGAAATAAATAAACAGTTACCGCTTTCTCATTATTTTCCAAAATATCTTAAATAAACAATTCCTTCTTTGTTTTCCCCCAAATATCATAAATCCACAATTTCTTCTTTATTTTTTCCCCCCAAATATCTTATCACTTCAAAAATCATGAANAGGATCGAACGGCCCGTACCAAAAGTGCATTTTAAATCCGCCGTGGCGTACGGACCGCTCCTATTAGAGTGGGGGGAATAACACTCCGCTCGCAAAATTTAAACTGAGAAGCGGTCACATGCAGACATGCACAATGAACAATCCACCCCGAATACGTCGGGAACACAGATACTCAAGTAAATGACCTATTTATCTTTTTAAAAACAAAAAAATAGTATTTAAATCCTTTTTCGAAATTCACTTTCCACGTTTATATAATGTTTAATAATACAACCTTATCCGGAAATACAATTGCCCACGAAGGAAAATCAATTCTCTTTTTAGATGATTAAGAAAATGAACTTTAATCTTCCTTAGTCATTCGATTACAATTTCGATTATATTAGCAGTCTAATATTGCAGACAGGATCACAGGTCCAAAAGGTAAGGCATGCTAGTGGGTCGTAGGCTACCCGGACAATGCATAATAGTAGCTACGAACGGACTCACGTCACCTCGTGTGTACGTAGCCCCCGCAGATAGTAACACGTACTTAATTATTTCACCTTGGGGTACAATTCCCTCTCATAAAGTTAGAAAGGATACTTACCTCGCTCCGAAATTCCATAACCGGCCTCCAAGACCTTCCGATGACTCCAAACGTACGCACAACGCCCAGAAATTATCCAAACAACGATAACCCAATGAAAATATACTCTAATATTGCAACAAATTCCAAATTATATAAAACATACAATTTCTCAAAATCCGAAATTTCTCGAAGATAAAATCTACCCATAGCTCCACTAGTTCAAATATACAATTTACTCTACATTCCATGCTCAAATTCATGGCTAAAAACCAAAATTTCCATTTTCTAGGTTCCTTTAAGATTCCCCAGTTTCCTACCAATTTCCATATCTAATTTATGCATATAATCTTGTATTTAACTTAAAAACGGGAGGAATTTACTTACCTTGACAATGCATGAAGGAATCCTCTCTTTGAAGCCACCAAAGATGGCATAAGTCAAAGAAGAAATGAAGAAAATGAACCAAGAATCCTTGTCTTAAAACATTCTGCCCAGGCCGATTTTCTCACCTGCGATCAAGTCCTCGCACCTGCGCTTCCGCAGGTGTGCCCAAGAGCCCGCACCTGCGGCTTCCTTCTCCTCCAGCCGGATCCGCACCTGTGACCCATTGCCCGCATCTGCGCCTTCATAGGTGCGAAAATTTCATCCCACCCAAGCCAGCCCACTCTCGCAATGCGGCGCCAAAGCCGCACCTATGGCCAAATCCTCGCAGGTGCGGTCACACTAGATGACAGCAATTCCAACCTTCTTCAAACTTTCAACTTGATCCGATAACCACCCGGAATCCACCCGAGGCCCCCCGGGACCCTGTCCAATTATACCAACCTGTTCCAAAACATGATGCGGACTTGCTCGAGGCCTCAAATCACATCAAACCACATCGAGACCACAAATCGCACCGAAATCTCAACTTTATGAACTTAGAAATTTCCAACTTTTACATGTGATGCCGAAACCTATCAAATCACGTTCGATTGACCTCAAATTTTTCGCACAAGTCATATTTAACATTACGGACCTGCTCCAACTTCCGGAAACGCATTCCGACCACGATATTAAAACTTCCATTTCCGGTCGGATTTCTCAAAAACCTTCAAATTTCTATCTTTAGCCAAATGACTTAAAAATGACCTACGAACATCCAAATTCACTTCCGATCGCGCTCCCAACTCCAGAATCACCACACAATGCTATGCCTAGACTCGGAATCCCAAACAGCCATCAATAACTCAGAAATGCACTTCAAGCCCAAATTTATGAAATTCTTCAAAATGCTAACTTCCAAAATATGCATCGAAACATTCCCGGGTTATCCAAAACCGGATCCGGGCATACGCCCAATTCCGAAATCATCATACGAACCTGATGGAACCTTCAAATCCTGATTCGGAGGTCGTTTACTCAAAATTCCAATCTTAGTTGATTCTTCCAAACTAAGGCTTCTGAAATGAGAATTTTCTTTTCAAATCAACTCTAAACTTTCCGGAATTCAATTCCGACCACACCTACAAGTCATAATACCTGAAATGGAGCTGCTCATAGCCTCAAACCGCTGAACGACATGCTAGAGCTCAAAACGCCCGGTCGGGTCGTTACAACGCGACTTAATCTATCATAGTGATTGTGTACACGTTCGCGTGACATAATTTCTATTTTTTTTATAAATAAATCAAGGTAAGCGTTCGCACGACTTTTGCCAAATTTTATTTTTAAATAATAAAGGGCTATTAATTATGTACACAAACGCGTGACATTATTTTTAGAGCACTAAATAAAATGAGTACATGTACGCATGACTCGTTTCAAGTTAATTCCTTAATTATGAATAATCGGGTAACTAAAAGTGGTAAAAGGAAAAATGTGCATAGGTTCTAAACACGTAATTAAATAATATAATTAGCCAAGTATAAATTGTAAAGTGACCGTGCTAAAACCACGGAACTCGGGAATGCCTAACACATTCTCCTAGGTTAACAAAATTCTTTACCCAGTCTTCTGGTTTCGCAGACTTTAAAACAGAGTCACTTTTTCTCTATTTGGGATTTAAATAACTTGGGACACCATGAAATTATCCCAAGTGGCGACTCTTAAATTAAATAAATAATCCCATTTGGAATAATGTCACAGAAATTGGAAAAACTCCCATATCTCCCCTACGGGAAAAAGGAGATGTGACACCCTAAAATCTGAAGTGAGTTGAGCCGATCTTAACATGTACAATAGTCAGAGATGTCAGTCCATCTAACATGGGCGAATTTTTTAGGAGGACCCTCAAAATTCCAAAACATGTTAGGTTGCAATGTCTCAGATCTTTTCACGGTCATCGGTTCATCTAAATTTCTTAAAATATATTTTTCATTGTGTCTTTGCAAAACTATGCATTCCTGCTTGTAAGGTAACTCTGTTTAGCCGAACGCTACCCCGATGATTTGAACAAGATCTTCAGGCCAAGCAAAACAAGTCGAGCAAGTCAGCAGATACACGAATCAACCTACACATCCACAAAACTCACAATTTTTCTTTGGATGCACGAACAAAAAATATACGTGCCTTAGAGTCACAAGTTTTCACCACAATCGCAATATCGAAATCTGCTACCAGCTAAGAAACTCTGCTACTATCTGCTATTTACTCTATCTTTTGTATAAGGCTAATCTCTGCCTTCATTTGCATGAGGCTATGCTCTACCTCCATTAGCATAAGGCTAATCTCTGCCTTCATGTACATGAGGCTAAGCTCTGCCTCCATTTGCATAAGGCTAGTCTCTGCCTCCACATCTACATGAGCCTAATCTCTGCCTTCCCCTGCATAAGGCTAATCTCTGCCTTCATCAGCATAAGGCTAATCTCTACCCTCGTCTGCATGAGGTTAATCTCTACCTCCATTTGCATAAGGCTAATCTCTACATCCACTTCTACATAAGGCTAATCTCTACCGTCACTTTGCATAAGGCTAATAGTTTCCTTCACATCCGCATGAGGTTAAGCTCTACCTCCGCACTTGCATGAGGCTAAGCCCTACCTCCACGTCTGCATAAGGCTAATCTCTGCCGTCACTTTGCATAAGGCTAATCGCTGCCTTCATCTGCATGGGACTAAGCCTTGTCCCGCATCTTGCATGAGACTAAGATCTGTACCGCATGAGGCTAAGCTCTGCCTCCACATCTGCATAAGGCTAATCGTTGCCTTCATATCTGCATAAGGATAATCTCTGCCTTCATATGCATGGGACTAAGCCTTGTCCCGCATCTTGCATGAGACTAAGCTTTGTCTTCATATCTGCATGAGGCTAAGCTTTGCCTCCAATCTACATTATTTCGCCGAGACTAACCGCTGTCTCTCTAGCACAAGCTACTTTGCTCTTCTTTCGGGCAAAGCTCTACCCTTCGTTTCACAAGAATATACCTTGTCTTGTTGACATCATATTATTGTATCTCATGGGCTGAAATATCGCAACTCATCCAAAGGCGCCATAGTCTAAAGGCATCATCCCCATAGCCGGAAGACACCATGTCATGGCCTGAGGATCCCTCAAAATTGCATACCATTATTATAGTTCGGAGGCACCATCTTCATGGCCCGAGAACATCATTTCATGTCCTGCGAATCTCTCACTGCACAATTCACGACCCATGACATCATGGTCTAAGGACGCTATCCCTAACTGTCTGAAGATAGCTTTCATAGTCCAAAGGGAACTTGCATCATGTTTAAATTTCCGCACAAATATATGCTCATACTATCACTATTTGCAGGTGACCCGGCAAGCAACTGCAATCCCAGCATGAGCTAACCCGCTCCAGTTCCCTCAACTATATCAAACCTGACCTCTCTCGTGAACCATTCATACACATATTCTTAGATGTTGCGTCCGTTCTTGCGATGACTTCAGCGGTATATTTCACCGATGAATCCAGAACTAAACACGGCCTAATTCCTATAAAACTAGGGATATGTAGGCAGCTCATAAGCCAGAGTGCGGCCTAAATTCCTCAAACTGTTTCGCTCGGTCAAAATTGTCTATCATATCTTTACCCGACAACTCTTTCATCCTTTCTGGGTAAAGAAGGGCAGCTGTTGATACCCAATTTTTTCGAAATAATTTTAAATAGCATATGTACCTTAAAAATCATGCATTAGCATCAATTAGTATTTTTTCACAATTTCTCTACATTTTTATTAATTTGTCCAGTATTTTATTTCTAATAAATAATTATAAAATTGCATCACAAATGATTTCAAAAAAAATTCATGATTTATTTTATTATTTATAGTCCTATTAAGTCCGAATTATTCAATAAATAGCCAATTTGGTACTTTTTGCTACAATTGTAATAACTTTGCAATTATAGCCCATGTATATACTTTTCGTATCATTTTTGCCAGAAATTAGTCTTTTGTATTTTTAAATTCTAAATAACCATTTTCAAAACATATGTATGCATGAAATTCATTTTTTTGTAATTAATAATTATCTTACAAATTATTTTAACTAATTTATTTGGGTATTTAACAAATAGCCATTTATTATTTCAATTACAGCCTTATATAACCAGCCCAAATACCTAACTAAACTAGCCCAATAAAACCCATTCCCAAACCCCTACCTAACCCGACCCAATCCTTGTTAAATCATGGCCATTGATCATTTTTTATCAACGACCCAAATTAGTTATTTCCTTAATTAACCTAACTACCCCATTCCAAACCCCTCACTTCTCTCTTACACTCCGTCGTCAGTCCCCCCTCCTCTCCAAATTCTCTCAGACCCTAACCCTAATTCCCCCCTCTCCGTCACTTACCTGCCGTCGACCATGGTGTATTATCACCATCCTTAGGCCTCTAACGGTTCTCCTACACCGGATTTTGCTGTCTCTGAGGTCCCCAAAGGACCAGAGTCAGTTCACTTATGACTTTGATCCCGTCCTGGCCTGCCTCAGGACTTCATGGCTCGATCTCCAGTAAGATCTTCCTATTTCTTGGCTAAACCTATGGTTTCTAAGCCGATATCTTCATCTCTACGTTATTTCCTCGAAACCTTAATTTCGTCTCTTAAAATCCTCAGATCTTTACATATCTGAGATGAGTCAAACCTATTTCATGTGTATTCTTATGACAAACTTCTGATTTTCAAACGATGTTTTATTTTCCTAAACTAGGATTTCTTGAAAACCTTTTCTTCAAAACATTTTCTGCTTTAGGTGCTTAACCATGTTCTTTTGTGTTTTCGACGACATTTGTTATGTTTTTCTTAACCCTAACTAGTTATGCTAAAACCCCCCAATTTTCTGTCACTTTGTTTGGATTCTGCACTTGTCCATGTTATTTTCTACCTGCCTATGTTCTGTGCTTTGGTTCACATGATTACTTCTTCGTTTAATCATAATATTTTGTGATTTTACCCTAGTATGCCTCTATTAGGGTTTCAGATTTGTTCTTTTTGTTTATTCTCAACTTATTTTCTTATTCATGAAAACCTATGTTATTCTCTTTAAAATCAGTATTAATTTGCGTCCTTAATTCACTAATTTGATGTGGTGATACATATGTGCTGATTTTTTCTCAATTATTTTCATATTTTTTACAGCCTTTAATTATTTCTTGTCTTATTCTTTGATTAACCGTGTTATTTATTGATTCTTACTAGTTATTTCCTTAATTGAACCCTTTGTGTATTTCCCCCCAATTACCTACTCCATACCTAATTTATTTGATTTCTTTCCTTAATTATCTGCCATGTTCTTTAGCATTAACTGGTTACCTTTAATTGGAGGAAGACCTTACTGATTTTATGCTTGACTGATTCTGTGATTCTCCCCAATTACTGAACAATTGATTTTTACCTTATTTGGCTAGCTCTCAACTGGTATATATACTTTCCTCTATTCTTACTAAACACACTAACACTAGTCCAATAATTCTTTCTTACACTTGAAAGCTCTTGATTCATTCTTGTTACATTCTACTCTTACTGAACTAGTCGGCTGTAAGCCAAGGCTAGTTATTGCACTATATATGCTCTATACTTTGTGTTTGGTCTCCTTAACTGGTATATCCTGATTCAATTTCAACTCCTAAACTCTATGTGTTACTGCTTTAGCTCATTTATCTCATGTCTTGTTCCTGCTTACTATTTGGCTGTTCAATGTATAACCAGCAAGTCTAAAGCATTGTTCCACCTAGGATGTCTAAACTATAATTCTTAATCACTAGCATGTATGAATTTTATCCTATTTAACTTTTTATTAGTGTATCTAATGATCTACCTACTGTTGAAACTAGCATGTTTCAATTTGTTGTTCAGTATGATAGCAATGTGAGTACTTGTGATTTTGTCTAATTTGTTCACTTGTGCCCTTGCTCAATCTTCTTTGCTAAGTAATCTAGTGTTAAAAATAACTCTGGCTACGTGTTCTATTTGGACAGTGTTGACATGTTCTATGTGTCCCCAATTCCATAATCCCGAAGTGAAATATGTGGTTAAATGATACTTAACCTGTTTAAGTTGTTTGGTGATTTCTCATAAGTGTTCACACTATTTTCAAAAGTTTTTTTACAACTGATCAGTTCCTATTTTCAAAAAGTTCTTCACTTCTTGAATCAATTCAATATTGTTTCTCTTGTCAAAACCTTTGTCAAAACTATGTCAAGCACTCTCAATTTACTCTTAAGTCCCTAGGTTATGCCCCTCTAGTGTGTGACTTCCTTGGGATCCTTTTGAGATCCCTCTAAACTCTGGCGCACTAAGGCCGACCCTTCCACGCTGCACTTACTCAATCCTTGTTATGAAAGTCTAGGTGTGAGCACTGCCCGGGATCCTTGAGGTCATTAGGGAACTTTGACACACCTGAACATAAATTGGCTGTGAAATCCTTGGCATTTGAAACTACTGAAGGCCTAGTGTTTGTATTTGGGCCTGCTTCAGGCTCCCTATAGTTTAATTTCCTTTTCATTTATGTAATTCATTCAGCCACTGGTCTGTAATAATTATTTGTAACAGAAATTGGGGTGGCTAGTGAAAATGGGAGGGTATCCATATGGTAATGTTGATATTATTGGGTAGATAGAATGTTGTAGGTCTTATATTCTGGGAATTTGCATTAGAAATCATGCCTAAGGACTAACATGTTCATTTGCATCCAAAATCATGCTCAATATGCATTAGATATCCTGTTCTTAGGGCTTCATATTTACTGCTTCAGCATATCACATGTCATCAATCCATGCTTTGACGTTGTATAAGTTTCTCACTTAGAAATCCTGTTATTAGGATTAATGAATAACTTTAACAAAAATTTGTCACTCTTGCGTGCATTTAGATACCATGTTCTACGGGATTATGTTTGCATTCGTTTGAATACGCTAGTCTAATCAAAATAAGTATCTGACCACGAAAAGGTATAAAAACAACCTTACATATAGATGTCATGTTTTCGGACATAAACTGGTACAACTGACTTTGTTAAGATCTGTGTCACCTAGAACAACATGTTTGTTAGGTTAAAATAACTTCTGAACTGTCTAATAATTTTGGTAATTGTGATTGCATGCAATCCCACGCCTAGGCAAGCCTTAGGTAATTCATCTTTGTATAAAACATAAAACTCCGTTTCGATTATGTTTACTGCTACATTTCACAGATCTTAAAACAGTAGGCAAACTATTAGGACCCTGCCACTGAGTTTTGAAACAAGTGTTGCATATTCGGTGTATTAATGTTCACCTAAAGAGTGTATGCATTTATGTTTGAGACGTGTTGTTTATGTGAATTACATGTGAAGGTAAACACGAGCCTTTTAATTGCTCCGTTCACTTATCTGCTGGTCCTAACTTGTTATTTAACTGTCGCCTAGATTTTGCCTTTTAAAAGCTTAGGGGGTTGTCTAGAACTGCCCAGATTTAGAGGTCCTAAACTCCTCCGGGACCACAAGGAAGGGACGAGTAACAGCACTCTTAGAGTGCATTGAATAAAACTCGCTTAATAACCGCTAATGGGTGGGATAATGGGTAGATAAGGATATGATGACCTGTGCGCTAATGTGACGTGTAGCCCCATATTGAGGAGAGATTATCGGGCATTGCATAGATGTGATCCTATAGGATAAACAACTTAGGACCTCCCTTATATTTTCACATATGTGTGCTTAGACTGCTTAACTATTGAAACCAATGTTCCTTTTACATTAGTGTGCCTAGACTGTCTATTTTCTACTTGATTATATCACAAAGTAAGTTTGGTCGGGACCCACAGTTGTGGACTTCGAGGGGTGCATAAAACCTTCCCCTTGAAGTAATTTCAAGCCCTTACCAATCTCTGGTTATTCAGTCTGTGTTATAAATGACCCGTAGTAGGTGCCCTAACGCACCTTAATTCGTTAGGTGGCGACTCTTCAAATTCCTTTTATCCATTTTCCCAAAAGGAAACAAGTTGTCCAAAATAATGTCAAGAACCCTGACCAATCCGAAATGAGAGGAAAAGGGGGGGGGGGCGACAAAAATGAATTTAGCTTTACCTAGTGCCATTGGCAGGGTACCGACGATGTCCATTCCCTATTTCATGAAGGGCCACGGGGATAGGACTGAATGGAGTTGTTCACCAGGCTAATGGACAATCGGTGCAAACCTTTGGCGTTTGTCGCATTTTTGAACGAATACCTTAGTGTCTTTCTCCATGGTATCCAATAATACCCAGCTCTAATAATTTTGTGACTCAATGAGCCCACACCGGAGTGGTTCCCACATGTGCCTTCGTGGATTTCTCGTAAATATAATTTTTGTCCCCCGGCCCTAAGAATAACGCTAATGTTCCATGGAAGATCCTCATGTACAACGTTCTGTTTTCATCTAGTGTGAATTGGGATGCTTTAGCTCGAAGGGCTCTCGACTCTTTAGGGTCCGAAGGGAGCTTTCTGTGCTCTATATACTCAACATATTTATTCCTACAATCCTAAGTCAAATTTGTAGAGTTTATCTCCGCATGACCTTCCTCGACCACAGATCTCGACAACTGGACAACAGTCCTCGGGGCAATATCATCTTCTTCGACTGATGAACCCAGATTCGCAAGTGCGTCGGCCTCATTGTTTTTCTCCTGAGTTATATGTTCCAACGTCCACTCCTTGAAGCGATGCAATGTCACCTGTAATTTGTCCAAATAACTTTGAACCTCGAAGCTTTTGTTCACTTGGTTCACCACCAACAGAGAGTCACACTTGGCCTCGATGATCTCACCTCCCAGGTTTTTGGATAATTCGAGACCTGCAATCATGGCCTCGTACTCTTCTTCATTGTTAGTTAACCTTGAAGTTTTGATAAATTGTCTAATGGTGCTGCCCCTAGGTGGTTTCAATACAACTCCTAGCCCGGACCTTTTCACATTCGAGGCACCGTCTGTGAAGAGGGTCCATACCCCCGATGATATATCCGACTTTAGTAGAAGTTCCTTTTCCACTTCGTGTACGAAGGTAGGTGTAAAATCGGCCACAAAGTCTTCTAAACTTTGAGACTCGATAGCCGTTCGGGGTTCATATTCAATATCGTACCCACCAAGTTCGATGGCCCATTTGGCCTATCGGCCCGACAACTCGGTCTTGTGCAAAAAATTTCAAAGTGGATAAGTAGTTAACACACATTTGGGGTGACATTAGAAATATGGGTTCAATTTTCTAGATGTGCTTATTAATGCAAGTGCTAACTTCTCTAAGTGCAGATACCGGGTTTAGCATCTCCTAAGGTTCAACTTACGTAATAAACAGGAAATTGTGTACCTTGCTCTTCTCAAACTAGTACGCCACTTACCACTACCTCGGACACAGCCATGTATAGGTATAGTTTTTCATCCGCCTACGAAGTGTGAAGCAACGATGGACTCGATAGGTACCACTTTAATTCTTCCAAATCTTGCTGACATTTCTGGGTCCATGCGGAATCGTTCTTCTTTTTGGGTAAGGAGAAGAACTTGTGACTCTAATCCGATGATCTCGAGATAAATTGGTGCAAAGCAGCTATCCGTGCAGTTAGCCGTTGTACGACTTTCACCCTGTCCACGACGGTGATCTGTTCGAAGGCTTTAATTTTGTCAAGGTTGATCTTGATCCCCCTATTTGACACCACGAAACACTGGAACTTGCCCGAGCAAACTCCGAAATCACATTTCTCGGGGTTGAGTTTCATGTTGTATTTTCTCAAAACCTAGAACGTTTCCTGCAAATGAGTCAAATGGTCTTCTACGCACAGGGACTTAACAAGCATGTCGTCAGTGTAACCTTCCATTGAATTACCTCTCTGTTGCTGGAACATTTTGTTAACTAGGCGTTGGTATGTAGCTCCCGCATTTTTTAGCCCGAAAGGCATTACATTGTAACAATATGTTCCATACTTGGTGATAAATGAGGTCTTTTCCTGGTCCTCCGGGTTCATTTGAATTTGATTATACCAGGAGTATGCATCAACAAAGGTAAGGATCTCATGGCCGGCTGTGGCATCGATCATACCATCGATGGTAGGCAGTGGAAAAGAGTCTTTAGGGCATGCTTTGTTCAAATCCTTGTAATCTACACACATTCTAAGTTTGTTTCCTTTTTTAGGGACATTGACCACATTGGCTAACCATTCGGGGTATTTACTTACCTGATGGACCCTGTTTCGAGAAGTTTAGTTACCTCATCCTTTATGAATGCATGATTTACCTCGGACTGGGGCCTTTTCTTTTGCTTCACCGACTTAAAACTGGGGTCGAGACTTAGGGTATTGGTTATCTACGGTGAAATCCCCGTTATGTCTAAATGGGACCAAGAAAAACAACCTATGTTATTGATAAGGAATTGAAAGAGTTTTTCCTTAGTTTGGGGGTTAACCCTGTTCCCAGGTATACCTTCCGTTCGGGCAGATTCTCGATCAATATCACCTGCTCCAGCTCCTCGACCGTTGAGTTTGTTGCATCTAATTCCTCGGGAACGATGAAGGTTCGAGGGGTAAAGAAATCCCCTTCTTCGTCCCCGATTACCTATTCCTTGGGCTTGATCAAGGATCATGACGGTGATTTCTATTTAGCTATCTGCTTGTCTTTGACGTTCAATTTTTCTGAGGTCGAAGGTGCTAGCGTTGGTGTCGAATCACGAACTGACATTTCCTTTGATGCTTGTTTCTCCCCGCAAACTATTTTCACACCATCATTTGTTGGAAACTTCATAATTTGGTGAAGGGTCGATGGTACCACCCTCATTTTATGGATCTACGGCCTTCCAAGCAATGCATTGTACCTCATGTCACCTTTGATGACATGAAATTTTGTGTACTGTATGATCCCTGCTACGCTCAGTGGTAGGATTATCTCTCCCTTTGTGATTTCACTAGCCATGTTGAAGCCGTTTAGGACTCAAGATGCAGGTACAATTTGATTTAGCAGTCAGAGCTGCTCTACGACCTTCGACCTAATTATGTTTGTCGAGCTACCTGGATCCACAAGAACACATTTAAATTCAATTTTATTTAGCAAAATAGAAATTACCAGGGTGTCGTTGAAAGTAAGGGTGCCTTTAGGCATGTAGTCTCGGGTCCATTTCTCTCTTGTAATCGATACTTTGGTGAGTTTGAAAATAGGTCCTTGTGGGATGTCGACCCCACCAACGATCATGTGGATGATATGCTGAGGTTCCTCTTGCTCATTCTTTCTATTGGTGTCTCTTTATCTGAAGTGATTTTTGGCCATTTCACTGAGGAATTCTCGAAGGTGACCCTCGTTAAACAATCAGACTACCTCTTCTCTCAACTGCCTGCAGTTCTTGGTCATGTGGCCATGTGTACCATGATATTTACACATCAAGTTAGGATTCCTTTGAGAAAGGTCAAGTCGTATGGGCCTTGACCACTTGGTGTCTTTAATCCTTCCAATGGCTGAAACGATACTCGAGACATCGACGCTGAAGTTGTACCCCGATAATCGAGGTTCTTTTGCAGGTCCAATATGCTTATCAAATCCATTCTTACTCATGATCCCCCAAGGGTACTTCCCTGGATCGATTCTTCGATCATTCCTGAATGAATTATGTCCCGAACCGTTATTCTTTCGTTATGTAGCATATGGATGATACCGTTCCTTGTTCGACCTCGGTGCCCTATCGATATTCCTCAGGTTCTTCGCTGCAAACCTATTCGGATAAACTGAACCCAAGGGGGCTCCCAAATAGTCGTCTTCGACCCTAATCTTTGATTGATATTGATTGTGCACGTCTGCCCAAGTTACGGCAGGATACTCAATCAGGTTTTGCTTCAACTGTCATGATGTTATCGAGCTCAACTCATTTAACCTCTGGGTGAAAGCTTGAACGGCCCAATCATCGGAGACAGGCGGTAACTCCATTTGTTCTATCTGGAATCAGGACACGAACTCCCTCAACATTTCTCTATCCATTTGTTTAATCTTGAAGACGTCTGATTTCCTTGTTGCTACCTTTATTGCACAAGGGTGTGCTTTCACAAATGAATCCACCAATATGGAGAATAAATCAATAGATTCAGGAGCAAGTTGTGATACCAAATCATTGCTCCCTTATACAAATTTTCCCCAAATTTTTTTAGCAAAACAGACTCCATCTCATCGTCCTCTAAGTCGTTTCCCTTTATACCACATGTGTATGTAGTGATATCTTCATTAGGATTGGTGGTCTTGTTGTATTTAGGTATGTCCGACATGCGAAACTTCCTAGGAATAGGCTTTGGTGCCGCGCTCGGGGGAAAAGTCTTCAACACAAACTTTTTGGAATCCAAACCCTTTAAAATCGGAGGGGCCCCTGGTTTTTTATCGACTCGGGAGTTGTATATCTCCACCTTTTTATCATTATCTTCGATCCTCTTTTCTCCTCACTTAATCTTTTAGGTGAGCTCTTCGAGCATTTTCATGATTGTAGTGTCAGTCCCTGATCCGTTATCATTCGACCTTTCCGGAACCGGCTTAGTACGGCGAGTGCTTTATGGCTCAACCACACTCGGAGCTTTTTGTTTACTTTGTAGCTGAGCGATAGCAATTTGCTGAGCTTGTAGCATTTCGAAGATTACCAGGAGGCTAACTACCCCATCTCCTAGACCCTGTGTTCCTTGACCACCAGGTCGGACCTCCCTGCGTACACTTCCTCCGATGTCTGCACCTAACTCCTTATTTAGAGCAATGTGCGAACCAACATCGACTGGCTCTACAATTGGTACTACCATGGGGTTAAGCGGTAGCACACTGATACATGAAAAAACCATATTATCATTTTTCCCATGAAATTCGAGACCATCATTGCCGTGTACGGGTGTGTTTTGCGAGCTCGACATGTTTTAACCTTAAAACAAAGAATCTTTGACAAGAACAAGTGTGAAAATAATGTGTGTTATCAAAATCAGCACTGAAATAATCACTAGTATCTTTGGCCCCACGGTGGGCGCCAAATCGTTTACCCTAAAATCTGAGTAACAATTAAATTAGTATTGAGGTCTTAGAGATACGTGATTTGATCCAATACTGATTGACAAATAAGAAAACTTAATAAGTTAAGTGAACAAGTTGAATCAAACCAGTATATGAGCGCCTCGGCCTCGAGTTACGATGACCTCGAGGAACACTAGTATGAACAGTAAAGTAAAGGAAGGATAATAAAGCTAAGTAACAATTCTGATGAGAGATGAACGAAAGCTAATATTGTATATTCTTTGCCAATGATTAATGATTGTTACAAATGAATAGGCTCCCCTTTATATAATAGGGGGTCCTAAATAAGGTACATTTCCATTGCTAGAAAGGAATCTAATTTGTACAGCTGTCTAACCACCTAGTACTAATTCGTACAAATCCATTCCAGAATTTATGCCTTGATATTTGTGCCATTGCGAGAATCTCGCCCATTCTGTTACAAACCCATAACGGCATTATCTCTAGGTAGGTCATACACGGCCCTGGTATTGTGCGCTTCGGTCCTCGAGCCTTGCACTCCGTCATCAAGCTCAAGCTCGATCTACTGATATTGCTTGATCCATTTAGAACTCGGGCTCGAGACGACCCCTCGAACCTATGAAATCGGGCATACCTGATTTCGACCATATACAAAGGGTAAATCTTGCTGTTAGCGCCTAGTTTTGTTGGTTTTGTGGTAGGGTTTATATAGTTTGTCCATGGAGAGTCCTTTAGGAGGCGACTGATATGTTTAAGGCTAAGTATAATAATTAATAAGGAGATGACACTAAGCAGTAGTCTTAATAATAAGTAGCAGCAGCAACACTTCTTGTGACTGTTGGTAAGACAGAACATGAAGAAGAAGAAAGGAGAAGCTTATCAGTAGATGTTATCCATTAAAATGAACACGGTGTGACCATACAAAAATTTCAAATAAACACTTTATAAATTCAGATTGTTGCTAGAAATTTGCGGTTAAGTTTGAGTTAGTTTGGTAAAACTTTGGTTGAGTTTTGTCGAAACAATGGAAGAGAAATATGGTATTAAAGAAGAAGATTTAAAAGGGAGGTATTGGATGGATGGCGTGGTTTGATTAAAATAAACTGGGTTTTAGAATTGATCCCAGGTCGTGATATATCTTTTTTTTAAGCTGGGACTAGGCCATTTAATGGGTGGGGTGCAAATATGATCCAAAGTATAACAAAGAGATTTAAATATTCAAAAAGTGAAATGGAGGGTAGATATGATTTATTTTCAATAGTACAAGGGTATATATGACAGTTTTTCATTTTTTTTTAAAAGGAATACTTTTACAACAAAACCAACAAAGCATGGAACCTAAGCAACATGTATTTTGAGAAGATACCAAGTCCTTTATTTTTTTAAAATAAGTGATATATAATTAACAAGCATCAAGAATATGTAAAAACTACAAAAGACCTAAATTCTCAGCTCAATAAACGACAAAAAACTATCATAGAACAAGTGAGCTGATGAATTCCAGAAAAATATCAATACTAAATACAGGAGTGTGGTTACACCAATTAAAAAGATAAACCAATCATCTGGACTTGAGAGTACGGGTGGGAGTTGATATTTCATCAAAACATCGTTGGTTCCTTTCTGTCCATATGCACCACAAAATGCAAGAAATCATTGCCCAAATCTTTCTGATGGATTTCCCAACTTTCGAAGAGTACCAGCTCTCGAAGGCCTCTCTGATATTTCTTGACATAGACCATGTAGCCCAAAAAGTGACCAAAACATATTCCAAATGTTAACTGTAACTGGACACTGAATGAATCAGTGGTTAATAGATTGTAGATTGCTTTGGCACATGTGACATATGTTGGCTAGTTGAAAGCTCCTCCTGATTAGGTTATCCTGAGTTAAAAAGGCACCATTTAGGGTGATCCAGCTGAAGCATATGAATTTTGGCAGCAGTTTGATTTTCCAGATTAGCTTCCAAGGCCATTGGTCAATCAGGTCCTTGTTGGAGCTCCATAGAAGAGCCTTCCTTAACTGGGTACGCACCTTCCCAGCTATTGCCCCATTTGAGCATGTCCATCCTTTGATTTGAAATTAGGGTGTCCTGGATGTTAGTAATGAGTAAAAAGCATTCTTCCAACTCCCAATCATTTAGGTTTCTTATTAGAATAAATTTTCAAGAGTTGTCCTCCCTGCTTTGGGCTATAGCAGAGTCTTGATTACTTGCAGTCATGAATAGACTGGGGTAGGCATCCTTCAAAAAAGTGGTTCCCAGCCATTTTTCCCTCCAGAGTTCTATATATGCCCCATCCCCAACCTGTAAGGAAGTGTTTTGGGAGAATTCTTCCCATGTGTTCCTAATTCCTTTCCATAGCCATGTTCCATGAGATAATCTAGTTTTATTAGTGATCCAATGAATGGAAAACCCGTGCTTTGCTTGAATGACCTTCTTCCAAAAACCCAGCTTCTTCCGGGTTGTACCTCTAATTCCATTTTATTAACAAACACTTGTTGTGTAGTACTAGATCCTTGATACCTAAGCCTCCTACGGTGTTGGGGAGGTTTACTTTGGGCCATTTGACTAGGTGAAACTTGTGATGTTTGCTGCACCATTCCCATAAAAATGTTCTTCAAATCTTGTCAAGTTGTTTTTGTACTTTGCCTGGTATTGGAAAGAGAGACATAAAGCATATAGGAATGCTATCTAGGACAATGTCTATGATAATTATTCCACCTCCCAAAGAGAGATATTGTTGCTTCCAAGAGGCTAATCTTTTCTCAAATTTTTCAATGATCACGTTCTCTGTTGACCTGTGCCTGTCACTCAATGATAAGCCTAGATAAGTCGTTGGGAAAGCGCTAGTGTTGCAGAACGTAATACCATCCATCTCCTCCAGTTCAATGACCACATCAATAGGGTAGATAATTCTCTTGGACATGTTGATGTGTAACCATGACATAACTTCAAAGAGCATGAGTGTGATGTTTAAGTATTGAACCTGAGATTTCTCTGCACCACAGAAAATGAGAGTGTCATCGGCAAACAATAGGTGTGATACATTGACTAAGGAGCTTGGATATCACGACCCAAATTCCGAACCTTAGAGATCCTGATGGCGGCTAACATCACTCTTGCTAGGCAAGCCAATGTTAGAATTCGTTTAATAAATTTTTCATTAAAATCTATTTCACTAAAACAATGCAAGATAATCTAAATTGTATTACTCCCATTTCATAAACTCACGAATCAAGAATAAGTGAATAATAATAATAATATTGAGTCTCTAACTAGAAAAATAACTAAACGACTACCCCAGGGCCTGGTGTCACAATTCACGAACCGCTAACAGTACTACAAATAATGGGATGAAATAAATAGTATAGCTGTCTCGAAAATAATAAAACAGTGTATGTAAAAACTGAGAGAAGACGCCAAGAATATGCGGACGCCGGCATATCTACCTTGTGTCGTCGAATGCTGAATGCGCACTACTAAAAATATCCTAATGTTGGTCGGTACCTGGATCTGCAACAAAACAGTGCAGAGTGTAGCATCAGTACAACCGATCCCATGTATTGAGTAAGTACCGAGCCTAACCTCGGCGAAATAGTGACGAGGCTAGGACAAGACACCACGTAAAACCTGGATAATTATATAATATTTCTAGCAGGAATAAGGAAAATTAAAGAATTTATAATAAATAGCAATTAATGGGAAGGAAGCATGAGATGGAGAATTACTAACATAATAAACAAGGAAAAACAATAAGGCAAACACAGATAATGAGCAAGAAAAATTTCAGCAATTAATATAGAAAAAAACTTGCACGGCATCACCCTTCGTGCTTTTACTCTCACCCTCACCATATACATCAATAAGAATGTAAATGTAAATGTGTAGGGCATCAACCTTCGTGCTTTTACTCTCTGCCTCACTATATGTATAAATGTAATGTAAATGTAAATGTGCACGGCATCACCCTTCGTGTTTTTTCTCTCTTCCTCACCATATGCATAAATGTAATGTAAATGTAAATGTGTACATCATCACCCTTCGTGCTTTTACTCTCTTCCTCAGCATATGCATAAATGTCATGTAAATATAAATGTGCACGGCATCACCCTTCGTGCTTTTACTCTATTCCTCACTATATGCATAAATGTAAAGGTAAATGTAAATGTGCACGACATCATCCTTCGTGCTTTTTCTCTCTTCCTCACCATATGCATAAAAGTAATGTAAATGTAAAGGCGCACGGCATCACCCTTCATGCTTTTACTCTCTTCCTCACCACATGCATAAATATAATGTAACTGTAAATGTGCACGGCCTCATCCTTCGTGCTTTATCACTCTTTCCTCACAGAAATAGTGGAAACAATAATATTCCGGCAAGAGAATCAACAACAGAAAAAATTGCATCCTGGCAAGGGAAATCAGCTATAACCAATCTAATTCCAGTAGTTACTTCAAAAAATAAATCATAACTCGAGGCAATGCTCAAAAATGGTCAATTACCAAGGAATCATCATGCGTTTTGTTCAACACGGATAGTCATCAGTTTAACATGGACAGTACATAATAAGGGTCACCAAAGTCACAGCATAAGACTCACGGGCATGCTTGACACCAATGTATAAGTACTCGTCACCACACCTATACGTCGTACTCCACACTATCACGTAGCAAATAAGACAACAACACCTATTCCTTCAAGCTAAGGTTAGGCCAAACACTTACCTCGATCTAACAAGCACTTCACTTCTCTAGCACTGCCTTTCCTTTAGAATTTGCTTCTAATCTGCTCGAATCTAATCACAATTTTTTCAATGTTATCAATCATAGCCTAAAGGAATCATCTTTATTGAAAACAATGGCTTTCCTATGTTTTCCTATTCAAATTCAAAAATCGACCCCGGACCCTCTTGATCTAAACTCGAGGTTAAGACCAAAACCCGTTTACCCAATCTCCCCCGAGCCCGAATATATAATTGGTATTGGAATCCGACCTTAATTCGAGGTCCAATTCCCCAAATTTTGAAATTTCTAAGTTCTACCAAAAAACCAATTTTTTACCATGAAAACTTCAAACTTTTGGTTGTAATCTTGTTAAAAGTTGTTATGAATTGAATGAAATTAGTTAGTGATCACTTATCAATGATTTGGAGAAGTTTGAGTCTTTGGAAAATTGCCTATGGAGGTGTAGGGTTTGTGAAAATTGAGAAAGAAGTTAAAATCCTTTCAAAAAGGTGATATAACAAGTTGCGGGTCTCGCATTTCCGAATTGGAGTTCGCATTTGCGAACCCTGAGCTTTCCGGGAAAATATCGCAAATGCAAGTACGCCTTTGCATTTGCGAACAAGGGCCCTTCGTATTTGAGACCGAGGACCTCACAATTGAGAGATTTGAGGCTGGCCATTGGCTTCGCATTTGCGAAGCCCGACCTCGCATTTACGAGATCTGAGGACTGCACACCAGATGTTCAGCTGTTGGGATATTTTTCATACTAAATTGTTTGTGCGATCAAATTATCAAAATAACATCAAAATCTAAAGATTTAGCCTCAAAACTCAACATTTCCTCAAGATCACTCAAATTCCTAACTTTTCAACCAGATGTCCAAATTACATCAAATCAACTCCAATTCTCATGAAACTTCACGGATAGGACGTAAATAACATAACGAACTTGTTCTGGCCCGATATCACAATATTTACATATTATTTCCTTTCTTTATTACTGCGGACCTCCCGGAATCATCAAAACACAGATCCGGGTCCGTTTACCAAAACTGTTGACCAAAGTCAACTAAATCCAAATTTTAACTCTACAAATTACTTTTTTTTATATTTTCACATAAAAGATTTCCGGTTTGACACCCAGATTGTACACGCAAATTGAGGTAATTAAAATTAGTATTTTTAGGGCTAGTAAGCCATGAAGCAAGTCTATTTTCATAAAATGACCCTTTGGGTCATCACAATCTCCACCTTTAAAACACATGTTCGCCCTCGAACGGACATAGAAAATTACCTGAATTGGAAAAGAAATGAGGATATTTACTCTGCATGTCCGACATGGACTCCCAAGTAGCTACCTTAACGGGCTGAACCTTCCATTGCACTCGAATTGAAGGGCAACTTTTCGACCTAAATTGACGAACTTGCCGGTCTAAAATGGCTATCGGCTCCTCCTCTTAAGTCCAATCCTTGTCCAATTGGACAGAGCTGAAATCTAGCACATGGGATGGGTCACCATGATATTTCCGGAACATAGACACATGGAACACCGGATGATTTGAGGATAACCCTGGAGGTAATGCAAGTCTATAAGCCACCTCCCCCACTCTATCAAGAATATCAAAAGGCCCTATGTACATAGGGCTCAACTTGCCCTTCTTTCCAAATCTCATAACACCATTCATAGGCGACACCCGAAGTAATACTCTCTCTCCAACCATGAATGCCACATCTTTAACCTTACGATCTACATAACTCTTTTGCCTAGACCAAGATGCACGAAGTCGCTCCTGAATAATCTTGACCTTATCTGAGGCCTCATGTACTGAGTCTATACCCAATAACCGAGCTTCTCCAGGCTCAAACCATCCCACTAGTGACCTACATCGTCTACCATACAACTCCTCATAGGAGCCATCTGAATGCTCGACTGATAACTATTATTATAGGCAAACTCCGCTAACGGAAAAAACTGATCCCAAGAACCTCCAAAGTCAATCACACAAGCGCGAAGCATATCCTCTAAAATCTGAATAGTACGCTCAGACCGCCCATCCGTCTGAGTATGAAATTCTATACTCAACTTAACTCGGGTACCCAACTCACATTGAACTTCCCTCCAAAAGAGCGAGGTAAACTGCGTACCCCGATCAGAAATGATAGACACGAGCACACCGTGAAGGTGAACAATCTTCCGAATATATATCTCAGCCAACATCTCCGAAGTATAAGTACTTTCCACTGGAATGAAATGTGTTGATTTAGTCAGCCTACCCACAATAACCCAAACTACGTCGAATTTCCTCTGAGTCCATGGGAGTCCAACAACGAAGTCCATGGTTATACGCTCCCACTTCCAATTAAGAATCTCTATATGCTGAAGCAAACCACCAGGTCGCTGATGCTCACATTTTACCTGCTGACAATTCAAACAACGAGCTACATAAGCAACAATATATTTTTCATCAGTCTCCACCAATAATGCTGCCTCAAACCCTAGTACATTTTGGCTGCACCTGAGTGAATGGAATACTTAGGACTGGGAGCCTACTCAAGAATCAACTCACGAAGGCCATCAACATTAGACACGCATACACGACCTTACATCCTCAAAACACCATCATCTCCATTTGTAACCTTCTTGGCACCGGCATACCGAACTGTGTCCCTAAGGATCATCAAATGTGGGCCATCATCCTGCCGCTCTCTGATACGCACAATTAAATAAGACCGAGCGACTATACAAGCTAAAACACTGTCGGGCAAAATATCCAATCTCACAAACTAATTAGCCAAAGTATGAATGTCTGCAGCCAATGGTCTCTCCCGAGTTGGAATAAATGCAAGGCTGCCCATACTCACCGACTTCATACTCAAGGCATCGGCCACCACATTGGCCTTCCCATGATGATACCATATAGTGACATCATAATTCGTCAATAACTCCAACAATCTCCGTTGTCTCAAATTTAGATCCTTTTGCTTGAACAGGTACTGGAGATTGCGATGGTCAGTGAAAACCTCACACAACACACCATAGAGAAAGTGCCTCCAAATCATCAATGCATAAACAATGGCTGCCAATTCTAAGTCAATAACAGGTTAATTCTTCTCATGAACTTTCAACTGACGAGACGCATATGCAATCACCCTACCATCCTACATCAATACTGCCCCAAGTCTAACTCGGGAATCATCAAAATAAACGGTGAAAGAACCTGAACCTGGTGGTAACACCAACACCGTTGCTGGAGTCAAGGCTATCTTGAGCTTTTGAAAGATCGCCTCGCACTCGTTCGACCATTTGAATGGAGAACCTTTACGAGTTAATTTGGTCATTGGGGCTCCTATAGATGAAAACCCCTCCACAAAGAGATGGTAATAACCTGCCAAACCCAAGAAGCTTCTGATTTCTATGGCTGTAGTGGGTCTAGGCCAGTTCTTGACTGCCTCTATCTTTTAAGGATCTACCCTGGATACCCTATGCTTATACAATATGATCCAACAAATCTACTGAATCAAACCAGAACTCACATTTTGAAACTTGGCATACAACTGATTATCCCTCAAAGCCTGGAGTGCTATTTGGAGGTGATGCTCATGCTCTTCACGGTTACGGGAATATATTAGAACGTCATCAATGAATATAATTACAAAAGATTCCAGATGAGGCTTGAAAACCGTGTTCATTAAGACCATGAAGGCTGTTGGAGCATTGGTCAAACCAAGGGACATCACCAAAAATTCATAGTGCCCATACCTTGTTCGAAAGGCTATCTTAGGAACATCGGACACCCTAATCTTCAGCTGATGGTAACCTGATCTCGGATCAATTTTTGAAAACACACTAGCACCCTGAAGCTGATCAAATAAGTCATCAATCCTCGACAATGGGTACTTATTCTTGATAGTAACTTAATTCAACTGCCGATAGTCTAAACACATCCTCATCGACCTATCCTTCTTTTTCGCAAACAAGATTGGCGCACCCCAAGGCGAGACATTGGGCCTAATAAAACCCTTATCAAGAAAATCTTGCAACTGCTCTTTCAATTCTTTCAAATCTGGCGGGGCCATATGATATGGAGGAGTGGAAATAGGCTGAGTGCCTAGAGCCACATCAATACAAAAATCTATATCCATGTCGGGTGGCATTCCCGGCAGGTCTGCAGGAAACACCTTGAGAAACTCATGATTGATAGGCACCGAATCTATAGAAAGAAAGCTCAACCTCAGAGTCACTAATATGAGCTAAACAAGCCAAACAACCCTTTTTAACCATACGACGAGCCTTGGCATAAGAAATCACCTTGCTAGAAGAATGACCAGGAGTCCGTTTCCACTCTAGTCGAGGCAACCATGGCAAGGCTAAAGTAGCTGTTTTGGCGTGACAGTCCAGAATGGCATAACAAGGTGACAACCAATCCATGCCCAAAATTACATCAAAATCGACCATGTCAAGAAGCAAGAGATCCACACTAGTTTCATGACCCTCAATGACCACCACGCACGAACGATACACGTGACCTACCATAATAGCATCCCCCGCCGGCGTAAACACATAAACAGGAACACTCAAGGAATCGCCGGGCACAACCAAATACGGGGAAAAATAGGATGATACATAAGAATAAGTAGACCCCGGATCAAACAAAACTGAAGCAACTCTATCACACACTAAGATGATACTTGTAATAACAGCATCAGATGACTCAACCTCGGGTCTAGCTGGAAATGCATATAATCAGGGCTGGGCTCTGCCACCATGGACTACATCTCCGGGAGGACCTTTTATAGGTGGACCTCCACCTCTAGCGGGTTGGCCTCCACCTATAGCGGCCTGGCCTCCACCTCTACCAGTGGTTGTCTGACCCCTACCCCTGGCTGACTGGGCAGGATTTACTAGTACTATAGCACGAGAACCTTGACCGAGAATTATCTAATCCGCGAGGACAATGTCTAGAAATGTGCCTTGAGTCACCAAAAGTGTAACAATACCTCGGCTGCTGAGACTGCTCGCCGGAAAACCGACCCTGTCAACCAGTATAACCACCCCAAACACTCTGGAGAGGAGGTGCACTAATAGAAGCTGATGGTGTACTCTAGGCTAGATGAGTAGAAGGAGGCATACAAGAACCACGACCACCTGAAGTACCATGTGAATCCTGAAGTGCTGAATGAAATGGCCAGGAAGAATGGCCTCTGCTGAACCTAACCCCACCTCCAGATGAGGCACTACAAAAACCACCATGATGGCGAGGTCTTTTGTCAGACCCTTGACTTTCCATCCCGAGGACTGACTCCACTCTCCTGGCCACATTAGCCGCATCTTCAAAATAAATACCAGTATATATCTCCCTCTTCATCTGCAACCTGATGGGCTGAGCAAGGCCCTCAATAAACCGCCTGACCCTCTCTCTCTCTATGGGCAACAAAAGAAGAGAATGTCCAGCCAACTCCACATAACGATTCTCATAATGGGTCACGGTCATGCTGCCCTGCTGAAGTCTCTCAAATTGTCGATGATTTTCCTCTCAAGTAGTAACAGGCAAAAACTTCTCCATAAAGAGATGAGAAAACTGATCCCAAGTCAAGACAGGTGACCACACTGGTTTAGTCAGCAAATAGTCCTTCCACCATTTCCTAGCAGAGCGAGTTATCTGAAAGGCAGCAAAATTCACCCCATTGGTCTCCAAAATACCTATATTATGCAGAACCTAATGAAAACTATCTTGATATTTTTGACGATCCTCTGAAGTCTCATGTCACGACCCCAAATCCTAACCGGCCGTGATGGCGCCTATCGTGGAACTAGGCTAGCCGACTACCGCGTGTTCAAATTTCCTTTTGAAAATCCCATTTAAGTTTCAAGAAATTCATAACAATATACATAAAGTTCTTAATATAATAGGCAAATTTTATATACAGTACTGCCATCCCCAAAACCCGGAGCCAACATGTCATGAGTATCTAGTGAAATAAGCCAAAATAAAGTATTATGATACAAAACTCCGAATCAAAGCTAAATACAATAGGAAGGGAAAGCAGAGATGCTGCGAACGTTGAACAACTACCTCTATATTCCCACGGTCCGGCTCCGCTGCGATATATATATATATATA
>ML409768.1:0-33573 GCA_005239525.1 Nicotiana knightiana | reverse complement strand
GTAATAGAACCGGGTACTCGACCCGAAAACATCATTTTAATGCTCATGTAGTGTAAATCAGACTGAGTTTCAAATAAAACAGTATGCACAATGATGCTGAGTAAAATCATCAACATGGAGTGAGGAAAACAGCAGTAAAACGCACTCAAAGGGGTCTAAACAGATCGGCACGAGGCCCCAAACACGGTTTACAGCCCAAACATTTCACAAATCTTTAGAACATAATTTAACATAAGATTTTGAGTAAATATGAAACTCATTAGTTGCCGCGGAGAGGACCTAGTCCAATCCAAAAATCTGTACGCGCCACATATTCGTCATCCGACATGTGCGCCATTCCAAATTCAGTGAGAAACTAATGCAGTCAGGGGTTCCATACCCTCAGGACAAGATTTAAGACCATTACTTACCTCTTCCGGGCCGCGACACTAGTCCTCTATGCCTTTGCCCCTCAAATTGGCTCCCGATTTCTCCGAATCTAGCCAAAACCGGTTCAACTCAATCAAAAATTAACAATTTAATCAAAAATCTCTAAATTCGGACAAACCCGAGCCCGGGCCCACATCTCGGAATTCAATAATTTTTACATCCTTAGAATCCTCGTCCTCCCACGATTCTATGCATACCAAGAACACTAAAATCGGACCATAATTTCCCACTCAAATCCTCAAAACAAAAATAAATTTTCCATGCACCCTTCTTCCCCAACTTTTGCTAAATTTCCAGAATTTGTGTGGTTTAATCACTTAGGAATTGACACAGAAACGTGGTATGAAGTTGACATTCTTACCTCCAGATGATTTCCCTTGATTCCCCTTCAATTCTTTTTCAAAAGCTCTCAAGTCCGCATGCAACAATGGAGAAAATAACAACCAAATTCGCACTTCCAGCCTTTTAAACATTCTGCCCAGCTAAAATAATTCCTTCACTGCGATCGCAAACTTTGGTTCGCGATCGCGAAGAACAAACTTGCTGCCCCATCAATTAACCTTACGCGATCGCAAAAATCCTCACGCGATTCATCAAGACTTAAACCCACACGATCACAAACCATTCCACGTGATCGCGAAGAACAAAGCTCAACTCACCCACGCGCCCCTTTAACTCTATGCGATCGCAAACAAGGCCACACGATTGCACTAACCAAACACTCATACTCACGCGATCGCAAACCATTCCACGCGATCGCGATTAACATAAATCCTGCCTCATTAATTAACCCTACGCGATCGCAAACATCCTCACGCGATCGCGTAGAAGGAAACCAAAACCTTACACCAGTAGCAATCTGCCCAGAATTCAAGCCAAAAGTTGGTCCGTAAACCACCCGAAACACACCCGAGGCCCTCGGGACCTCAACCAAACATACCAACATATCCCATAACATCATTCAAACTTAGTCGAGACCTCGAAACACCAAAAAACAACACGAAAACACCAAATTTTCATTAAATTCAGACCTAAGAACTTTGAAACTCCTACAATTCGCCAACTACGCCGAAACCAACCAAAACACCTCTGATTAACCTGAAACATTGCGGACATATCCAAAATGACATTACGAAACCGTTCCAGCTTCTGAAATTCCATTCCGACCTGGATAGCCTGTTTTCCACTGCCGACCGAATATCGCCAAAAACTAACTTTCGCCAATTCAAGCCTAATTCTACTCAGGACATCACAAAATATTCCAAACACACTCCCAAGTCCCAAATCACCTAACGAAGCTATCTGAGCCATATAATCTGCATTCCGAGGTCGTTTTCCAATAAGTCAACTCTCAGTTGACTTTCTCAGTTATTAGGCTACTTTAAAAGGCTAAATGCCTAAACTCTCACCATAACTACTCCGGACCCAAACCAACTGATCTAACACATCAAAAACAAGATAGTGATACATAACAAATCTCACGGAACGACCGGCCGGGTTGTTACATCCTCCCCCACTTAAACATACGTTCGTCCTCGAACGTGCCAAGAGTTGTTTCCCAACACTATCAAACTGTTACGTAGCTTACCATGCACATACCCGGGGGTGATCCCACGTCACCCTATCCCATATAGGTCCAATAGCACAATACTGCTGAAATTTCGAAATCCAAATCCTGACCCATAACCTTAGAACCAAATTCCCACTTCTGAAATGATATATAAGATCAAAATTTCCATAATTATAAACTGAACAAGCCTGAACATGCTGAATCAAAGCCATATACGTACCCCAGATGAAATCACATAATACACCGCGTGACTCAAACACTCATAGCAATAACTTTTTAACCACAATAACTACTCAGAACAACCCAATACCGGTACACCACCTCTTATAAAGAAATGCCTCGCTCTAACACTTCCATATACTGCCGATGGTGAAAGAAGCACATAGAACTAACAACCATTTGTCGAATCAACCAGACATGAAGCTCCCTCTTCCCAAACAGGAATATAGCAGATTTCGAAGCCGACTCCCGATATTATCCTTTCAGTTATGCTGTAGAAAATTTCGAAAATATTCATTCTAGGTCCAATGACCTCTTCTCATCCATCACAACCACCCTGAAGACATGACACCTCGATACAATTCGAAGCCGAAACCTGTGCAACTTGTGCACTTAACAACAACTTCCCAATGCAATAAAATTATATAAAAGATCCACACGAGAGGACCATCCTGCCATAAACAATTACCATCACCATATCATAATAACAGCCTGGCACACACCGAAAAATCAAAAACACATGAACCCGATACCAAAGGTCATACCCCTACATAACTCCTCCACACTGCGCGATCTCACCTAACTGCTGGTCCACTTGGAATATTTCAAGACACCTTACCAGAAAATCAATAACCATTCGAAATTCGACATCAAGTACTCAAAGTGCATTGCCATAACCACGGGGGAAATCGGACGATATCATGCCACCCGAAACAGAAGGTATATAACCAACACATCTCAATCTCGCAACACCCAATTACTTACTTTACTCAAATCTAGCTATAACGCCCAATTAGAACTGCACCATATGTGCATATAACCAATAATAACCACTCCTCACAACACCGAAGGGTAACTCATAGATCACTCTAGAACATGAATAAGCTCAATCTCAATTGAATGGTACATTTCTCAACAGTAGAAACCCAGAGCCAACAATTCTGACCCGGTGCCAAACACGCACCTATACTAGCCTACCAGTAACCCTAAATCAACTCTGACCACCCACAACAGGTAGACAACTTACCCAAAAGTTCATAATGACAGTATCATGGTACATACTAACATCCGACTAGCTCAGCTCTCCTCGTCACAGTTCACTTCCACAAAATATCATGTTTATGAGAACTCTCAGTCTCGCAATCCATGAAACGTATGGATTACCATATCTGATCACAACTCCACCGCTCGAACAAATAACACATCCCAAATACTCACTCGTTCCCCGAGGGATACCCCCTATAATTCTTTCATTCACCAAGCAACCCTGAATATCAACAGTCGATCTGACCATAGGGCGCCGCAATACCAATGAAGTACCCTTAACTCAAACATATTGCTCTTTCTGAAATATATACCCTCATCAAGTCGCACCAATTGGTGGTATCATCTACCTAGTCATCTGAAGTTGCCATGCTGCCGAAGAATTTATGACCTTCCTTCCAGAACCAAACCGTTACTTCACATATGCAAATCTCAACTCCACCCAACATACCGCACACGCCATGCCAACCTAGGAAAACACGGGAACTCTATGGTCCCTTCTGAGCCACAAGCAACTATGTACCCAACTAGACAAGAACTTCCATTGGATCCCTTTTTGAAACAAATTCACCAGGCCATAAGAAAATATGCACCCTTAACCGTGCTAGAAACCACCAGGAACTATCCGAAATCCCATTTGCACAACACCAAACCATCAAGACTGAACTCTTCTATCTCAACCAACTACACATGCCACCAACAATCCAAGAGCATTGCCAAGAAACGCCCCAAAGAACTAACCATATCCCCTACCATGTCGATCTGACCTGCTACCAAGTTGCTCTACTTACCCAAGTTTCTCCTGACTTACCTTCAAATTGATACTTTTTCCCGACATAATACAACAAATTTGCAACCCAGACTCACCACACGCGACCCAAGCACAAAACTATACCGTCCAAGGCTCATAAGCGACTGAATACTCCCTTAATTATCCCCAAATGCACCATATTAGAAAAACTTACCCTGAAGAGACTTCCTGCGAATCTAAATCCATTACCTTCACCTTCCTGATACCGATATGTAGAATCCGTGATGATGTAGAATACCACAAGCCTCGCCATCCTCTAACGTAAATCTCAATCACACTGACCAATGAGACAGAAATGACCTGACCCATTTGCACACTGCTATGCTAGGAAAGTAATCCACTTACTTGAAACCACACGCAAATTCATACACTGCACACACTACACCTTTTACAATTTCCACTAACTCATTCAATAGAACCCAATTACCCAACAGAGTACATTACAACCTATATCGAAGAAATTTCCCTTACTTATGACATTCCCAGACCCCATACCTGCAGGTCATAACTGATTTACCAATATACCTCGAACTGAAACCAATACCACACATAATCATTTAATCAACTTATCAATAAAGAAATCCCCCACTTAGCTCAAAGCCAAGGATCAAGACAAACAAGACTATGCCCACACATTATCACTGCCACCATGTTGTGGTGGGATTCAACTAAATTCTTCATAAGCTTATATGAACCAAACCATCTAACACTCAAATCAATTGCCAATCTCGCATCCACCATCGCAATAGCCACGCCAACTTCCACAAGCAATCTAAACTCCAATTACAACATATCTTTCACTGGTAGAAGAGAACTTATTACAGAACTACATAGGGACCACACACCCTAGGACAACTCGCAGGAGATACCCCTGCCCTCTTAGTGTCAACTGCTATCCCTCCATACACTTATGAAGACCAGAACTAAAACACAACCACTACACCTTCCTGATCTGAGCACAACAACGCCTACCCTCGAGGCATCACAATACGCGGTAAAACAAAACTGAAGCTGATGGCAGAAATAACACTGGAGCAATTGTCACACAAATCTCGAGCTTCTGGAAGCTCTACCCACACATGACTGACCACATGGATACCTTCATTGGACACCACGTGTCCCAATAATGCTACTCAACTGAGCCAAAGTTCATACTCAGAGAATTTGCATAGAGCCATTCCTCCCTGAATCATTATAATTCCATCCTCAGATACTGAATATGCAACTCCCGGCTACGCGAATAAGCCAGGACGCCATCAATGAATAAAAAACTAGGAGCGCTAATACGGCTGGAATACACCGTCAATCAAATTCATGAACGTTACTGGGGCAAACAATCGACTCAGAAGACATTGCCAGTAACTCATAACACAACAGAGAAATCCGTTTCACTCCACAACTACACAACATGAGAGGTCTTCCAGCATACTCACAACTCAGGCCATATACCAAATCGAGACAGAAATCAAACACTCAGTAAATCTTACCACATTTCTAGCCAACCCTTTCGACACATTTCACATACTGAACGCATCTAACATTGAATTCACACCTACCACATAGGCATCTAGTGACCAATTCTCATCAATTAAAACACGAACGGACATACAAGTCCCCAATTACATATGCCCACACAATGAAAATCTCAGCAATCAAGCCACATAATAAATCCGACCTCAAGTCCTCTAGACTGGCCCATTACCAACATGCCAAAATCACATCTCATCCATGAAAGCCACAAGCAGTCGATGCATAGCTGATACCAGGCGCTCCCGGGCGTGCTCGAATACATGGAAGGAATTCAAGAGTTACGCTCTTGGTTGAATACAATGGATTCGTATGACAAGAATTTTAAAAGTGTGAGATTTTCCTAAGGGTTCCGCAGCCTCTCGAAGATATGTACAGACGTCTCCGTACCGATCCGCAAGACTCTACTAAACCTGCTCATGACCGTCGAGTCCTATGTAACCTAGCGCTCTGATACCAAACTGTCACGACCCCAAATCCTAACCGGCCGTGATGGCACCTATCATGGAACTAGGCTAGCCGACTACCGCGTGTTCACATTTCCTTTTGAAAATCCCATTTAAGTTTCAAGAAATTCATAACAATATACAAAAAGTTCTTATTATAATAGGCAAATTTTATATACAGTACTGCCATCCCCAAAACCCGGAGCCAACATGTCATGAGCATCTAGTGAAATAATCCAAAATAAAGTATTATGATACAAAACTCCGAATCAAAGCTAAATACAATAGGAAGGGAAAGCAGAGATGCTGCGAACGCTGAACAGCTACCTCTATATACCCGCTGTCCGGCTCCGCTGTGATATATATATATATATATATATATATAAGCTAATGCTCGATATCTGCTCCTAAATCTGCACACAGAGGTGCAGGGAGTAATGTGAGTACGCCAACTCAGTAGTAATGGTAATAAATCAAGTCTAGTAGTGTAAATCAGGCTGTGTTTAAAATAAAACGGTATGCACAATGATGCTGAGTAAAATCATCAACAGGTAGTGGAAAAAAGCAGTAAAACGCCCTCAAAGGAGTCTAAACAGATCGGCACGAGGCCCCAAACACGAATTACAGCCCAAACATTTCACAAATCTTTAGAACATAATTTAACATATGATTTTGAGTAAATATGCAACTTATTAGTTTCCGCGGAGAGGACCTAGTCCAATCGAAAAATCAATACACGCCACATATTCGTCATCTGACATGTGCGCCATTCAAAATTCAGTGAGAAAATAATGCAGTCCGGGGTTCCATACCCTCAGGACAAGATTTAAGACCATTACTTACCTCTACCGGGCTGCGACACTAGTCTGCTATGCATTTTCCCCTTAAATTGGCTCCCGATTTCTCCGAAACTAGCCAAAACTGGTTCAACATCATTAATATATACTCAAGGAACACAACCCAATCGAAAATTATCAATTTAATCAAAAATCTCGAAATTCGGCCAAACCCGAGCCCCGGGCCCACATCTCAGAATTCAATAATTTTTACATCCTTAGAATTCTTGTCCTCCCACGATTCTACGCATACCAAGAACACTAAAATCGGACCACAATTGCCCACTCAAATCCTCAAAAGAAAAATAAATTTTCCATGCACCCTTTTTCCTCAACTTTGGCTAAATTTCCAATTTTTTTGTGATTTAATCACTTAGGAATTGACATAGAAACGTGTTATGAAGTTGAAATTCTTACCTCCAGATGATTTCCCTTGATTCCCCTTCAATTCTCTTTCAAAAGCTCTTAAGTACGCATGCAACAATGGAGAAAATAACAACCAAATTCGCACTTCCAGCCTTTTAAACATTCTGCCCAGCTAAAATAATTCCTTCACTGCGAACGCAAAAATTGGCACGCGATAGCAAAGAACAAACTTGTTGTCCCATCAATTAACCTTACCCGATCACAATCATCCTCACGCGATCGCGATTCATCAAGACTTAAACCCACGCGATCGCGAAGAACAAAGCTCAACTCACCCACGCGCCTCTTTAACTCTATGCGATCGCAAACCATTCCAGGCGATCGCGATTAAAAAAAATCATGCCTCATCAATTAACCCTACGCGATCGCAAACATCTTCACGCGATCGCGTAGAAGGAAACCAGAACCTTACACCAGCAGCAATCTGCCCAGAATTCCAGCCAAAAGTTGGTCCGTTAACCACCCGAAACACACCCGAGGCCCTCCAGACCTCAACCAAATATACCAACATATCCCATAACATCATTCAAACTTAGTCGAGCCCTCGAAACACCAAAAAGAACACGAAAACACCAAATTTTCATCAAATTCAAGCCTAAGAACTTTGAAACTCCTAAAATTCGCCAACTACGCCGAAACCAACCAAAACACCTCTGATTAACCTGAAGCTTTGCGAACATATCCAAAATGACATTACATAACCGTTCCAACTTCCGAAATTCCATTCCGACCTCGATAGCCTATTTTCCGCTACCGACCAAAAATTGCCAAAAACTGACTTTCGCCAATTCAAGCCTAATTCTACTCCGGATATCACAAAAACTTTCCGAACACACTCCCGAGTCCCAAATCACCTAACAAAGCTATCCGAGCCATAAAATCCGCATTCTGAGGTTGTATACCAACAAGTCAACTCTCACTTAACTTTCTCAACTATTAGGCTACTTTAAAAGGCTAAATGCCTAAACTCTCACCATAACTACTCCGGACCGAAACCAACTGATCGAACACATCAAAAACAAGATAGCGATACATAACAAATGCAGAAATAGGGGAAATGGGGTAAATCTCACGCAATGATCAGCCGGGTTATTACATCTCACCACTGAAATGCACAGGAAATAACTTATTAAACTTGTCCAACATCCACAAAGCATCGGTAGACATAGCTCCCTATCAACAGGCGGCACTGTAGCAACTGGATGAATGACCCCAACTGGATTAGCCGCAGGGGTCTAAACCTGAGGAATGGTCTGATCAGTAGTATGTGTAACAGGAGTCTGAATCCCTTCTCCAGCCTGATATTTGGTTGCTACCGAGGGGAGTGTGCCTGTCTAGGCTACATTATCCATGATCCATACTAACGGGAACAAAGCGCCCTGAAGCACTGGGGTGGCAATAAAACCCTCTGGGACCTGACCTAGTCCTGTCGGAACGTCTGAGCTGGAACCCCCTCATGAATCTCAACCTGGGGCTCCGCAGTTGGGGCTGCTGTCTGAGCAACAGGCTGTGTCCTTCCCCTGCCTCTGCCTCTTACGTGGCCTAGGCCTCTACCCCTAATAGGAGCTGTTGATGTTGCTGGAAGGCCGGATGATTTGTCAGCGTAAGAGGAAACACGGTTTCTCGCTATCTGCGAGAGAATAGAAGAGTCCAAATGAGTAGTTGAGATAACAAGGATCGCACGATAGAATAGTAATAAAAATGGATTTTTTTCCTAACTCAATAGCCTCTGAGAGATAAGTAAATATGTCTCTATACCGATCCTTCAGACTCTATTAAGCTTGTTCGTGAATTGTGAGACCTAAGCAACCTAGTGCTCTGATACCAACTTGTCACGACCCAAATTTCAAACCTTAGAGATCTTTATGGTGCCTAACATCACACTTGCTAGGCAAGCCAATGTTAGAATTCGTTTAATAAATTTTCCATAAAATCTATTTCACTACAATGCAAAATAAACTAAATTGTATTAGTCCCATTTCATAAACTCATGAATCAAGAATAAATGAATAATAATAATAATATTGAGCCTCTAACTAGACAAATAACTAAATGATTATACCAGGGTCTGGTGTCACAATTCACGAACCACTAAGAGTGCTACAAATAATGGGATGAAATAAATAGTATAATTGTGTCAAAAATAATAAAACAGTGTCTATAAAAGCTGAGAGAAGATGCCAAGAATCTGCGGACGCCGGCAGATCTACCACATGTCTTCGAATGCTGAATGCGGACTACTAAAAATCTCCTAACGATGGTCGGTACCTGGATCTGCAAAAAATAGTGCAGAGTGTAGTATCAGTACGACCGACCCCATTTACTGAGTAAGTGTCAAGCCTAACCTCAGCGAAGTAGTGACGAGTGAAGGACAAGACACCACATAAAACCTGGACAGTTATATAATATTGCTAGCAAGAATAACGACAATTAAATAATTTAAAAGAAATAGCAATTAATGGGAAGGAAGCATGCAATGGGGAATTACTAACATAATAAATGAGGAAAAACAATAAGGCAAACGCATAAAGGGAGCAAGAACAATTTCAATAATTAAAATAGAAAGTAACTTGCACGGCAGCACCTTTAGTGCTTTTACTTTCAGCCTCACCACATGCATCAATATGAATGTAAAAGTAAATGTGCATGGCCTCACCCTTCGTGCTTTTACTCTCTTCCTCACCATATGCATCAATGTAATGTAAATATAAATGTGCACGGCATCACCCTCTGTGCTTTTACTCTCTTCCTCACCATATGCATAAATGTAAAGGTAAATATAAATGTTCACGGCATCACCTTCGTGCTTTTACTCTCTTCCTCACCATATGCATAAATGTAATGTAAATGTAAATGTGCACGGCATCACCCTTCGTGCTTTTACTCTCTTCCTCACCATATGCATAAATGTAATGTAAATGTAAATGTAAATGTGCACGGCATCACCCTTCGTGCTTTTACTCTCTTCCTGATCATATGCACAAATGTAATGTAAATGTAAATGTGCACGGTATCACCCTTCGTGCTTTATCACTCTTCCCTCACACAAATAGTGGAAACAATAATATCCCGGCAAGGGAATCAACAACATAAATAATTACATCCCAGCAAGGGAATTCAACTATAACCAATCTAATTCCAGCATTTATTTCACAAAATAAATCATAACTTAAGCCAATGCTCAACAATGGTCAATTACAAAGGAATCCTCATGAGTTTTGTTCAACATGGATAGTCATCAGTTTAACATGGACAATACATAATAAGGGTCACCACAGTCACAGCATAAGACTCACGGGCATGCTTGACATAAACGTATAAGTACTCGTCACCACACCTATACGTCGTACTCCACACTAGCACGTAGAAAATAAGACAACAACACATATTCCCTCAAGCTAAGGTTAGGCTAAACACTTACCTCGATATAACAAGCACTTCACTGCTCTAGCACCGCCTTTCCTTTAGATTATTCTTCTAATCCGCTTGAATCTAATCACAATTTGTTCAATGATATCAATCATAGCCTAAAGGAATCATCTTTATTGAAAACAATGGATTTCCTAAGTTTTCCTATTCAAATTCAAAAATCGACCGCGGGCCCGCTTGGTGTAAACTCGAGGTTCATACCAAAAGTCGTTTACCTAATTTCCCCCGAGAATGGATATAGAATTGATATTGGAATCCGACCTTAATTCGAAGTCCAATTCCCCAAATTGTGAAATTTCTATGTCCTACCAGAAAACCAAATTTTTACCATGAAAACTCTAAATTTCTGGTTTTAATCTTGTTAAAAGTTGTTAGGAATTGAAATAAATTAGTTAGAGATCACTTACCAATGATTTGGAGAAGTTCGGATCTTTGGAAAATCGCCTATGGAGATTTAGGGTTTGAGAAAATTGAAAAAGAAGTGAAAATCCCGTCAAAAAGCTGATATAACAGGCTGCGGGTCTCGCATTTGCGAACCCTGAGCTTTCCAAAAAAATATCACAAATGCGAGTAGGTCTTTGCATTTGCGAACAGGGGCACTTCGCATCTGCGACCCAGGACCTCATAATTTTGAGATCTGAGGCTGGCCATTGGCTTTGCATTTTCGAAGCCCGACCTCGTATTTGCGAGATCTGAGGCCTGCACACCAGATGTTCAGCTATTGGGATATTTTTCTAAGCCTAGACACTGTGTAGCCTACCCGAAACTCACCCGAGCCCTCATGGCTCCAAACCAAACATGCACGCAAGTCCAAAAACATCATACGGACTTGTTCGTGCGATCAAATCATCAAAAAAAATCCAAATCTACAGATTTAGCCTCAAAACTCATGATTTCCTCAAGAACACTCAAATTCCTAACTTTTCAACCAGATGTCAGAATTACATGAAATCAACTCCGATTCTCATGAAACATCACAAATAGGACTTAAATAACATAACAAACTTGTCACGGGACAAGTTCTTTATGTTAAATAACAAGATCTTAGCGTTTCTGTAAGTACTATTGCCAAGATCTTGTAGACATTGCCTATCAGACTAATTTCCCTGAAGTCTTTGAGCTTAATTGCACCTTTTCTCTTTTGGACAAGAGCATATAGAAATTCATCCTCTTCTCAGGTGCACACGAATTGATGGCATATAGAACTTCATCCTCTTCAAAAACATGTTCCAATTCTTCTTTCTAAATAGAGCTCAGACAACCTAGACCTTCAAAGGTGGCAGTAGGTCTCCAATTCTCATTTTCAGTGTAAAGTTCTTGGTAGAAATCAAGAATCACCTCCTTCACCTGCTCTTTGTCTTCAATCGTGTCCTCACTTACCTGTAACCTATCGATGTGGTTGTACCTTCTATTAGAATTAGCTATTCTTTGAAAGTACTTAGTGTTCCTGTCCCCCTCTTTCAACCACAAACATCTAGATTTTTGCCTCCAAGAAGTTTCTTTTGTCTTAGCTAGCTGCTGGATCTCCATATTCAACCTCATGATGTTGTTCTTTTCATCTAGAGTTTGTGATCTCCCTTCAGTAGCCTGCTCTAGCATCTGTAGCTCTTCCATTGCTTTGTTGATATTAGTTCTTAATTTGCCAAAGACCTCTTTGCCAACATTGCTTCACTAGGTCAAACAACCCTTCTTGTTGCAACCACATATTCTCAAATTTGAAGTAAAAAGGCTCAACTGACCAATCACCACTTTCGATGACAATAGGCCTATTATTTGAGACCACCCTTGGCAATTTTATTTGTTTCATCGAGCCAAAATATCATTCCACTCTAAAGAGAGAAATTTTTTTTCAATCCTAGAGGCTTGTAACGAGTCCTCCCCCTATGCCAAGTATAAAAGGGACCCTGCAAAGGAAGGCCCACAAGACCCATGTCTTGAATGAAATCAGACAAGCATTTCATGGCTCTTGACCACCTTAGGCCATTGAATCTCTCATTCTCAAACCTAAAAACATTGAAGTCGGTTGTCACACCTCCTTTTTTCCGATGGGAAATAAGGGAGTTTTTCTAATTTAAGTGACATTAATCGAATTAGGATTATTTTTAATTATTTAAGAGTCGCCACTCAGAATTATTTATTTATAGTGTTCCGAGACACCAAATTATTTTGAATCCCAAATTGAAAAAATTTGACTATGTTTAAAAGTCTGCGAAACTAGAAGACCTGGTAAGGAATTCTATTAACCCGGAGAAAGTTTTAGGCATTCCCAGATTCCGTTGTTTTAGCACGGTCGTTTTAATCATACTTGTCCCAATTAAATTATTTTAACTACGCATTTTAGAACCTATGTGCATTTTACCTTTTACCGCTTTTAATAATAGCGTTTATGGATTTATCTTTGAAGCGGGTTACATGTGTGTAAACTGGCTTTACTCGGGGTGCTTAAATCATGTCTCTCGGGAGGCTCGGGTGAGTGCCGGGTAGGTCCCGGGATTTCTTTAGGCTAAAATATAGTTGTTGCAGGTTTGAGGGGTCAAATTTCTGTACCCACCACCGCGGGCCACGGTCCTTTTTGTGCTGGCCGCGGTGAGGGCTTCGCGGCCGCGGTCGTGCCTTAGCGGTCCGCGGTGGAGGAGCTTGGTCACTTATCCGACTTCGGAGGCCTATATCTTTTGATCTACAAGGAATCTTGAGATGATTCAAATACGAAGGTTGTAGCCCCTCGTGTCTAGTTTACAGGAAGTTAAAGAAATTGTAATTTGGACATATCTAAAGGAAGTTATGTCCAAAATACTAAAGCAGGTCAGTGGAGTCATTTTTCTTGGTTTTTTTCAGCTTTTCTTGGCTTTTGCTAGCGCGACCGCAGTCCTTTTTCGGCGGACCACGGTGAGGGACCTGAGGGGAGTATAAATAAGTGGGATTTTCAGTTATTTTACATTTTTCAAGACCCCAAAAACATAAGAGGCGATTTTCCAAACACTTTTTCTTCTCCAAAACGTTGGTAAGTGATTTTAACTCATTTTCTTCACTCCACAACTTCTTTTTACAAGATTTCATCCTTGCATCTAAGGATTTCCATGTAAAATTCACGATTTGGGTAGTAATTTAGGGTTCTTGAGGAATTCGATAACTTACTCATTTATTGCTATGAATTTGAGTAGAAATCGTATATTAACGATCCTTAGGCTATGGGTGAGTGATTCCTTCGAGAATTTTCAGAATTCGAGCGTGCGGGCCCGGGGTTGAATGTTGGGAATTCTTCAAGAATGTCGAATTTATTGAATAAATAGGATAATTTCCCTACTTTGAGCATGAATTGATATAATTGAACAATATTTGGCTAGTTACGAGTCCTCGGGAGTAGAGTTCGGAGTTTCGGGCGCATCCTTGGTCCGAGAGGTAGATTCGACACGAGGTAAGTATCCTTTCTAAATTTGTGAGGGGGAATCATCCCCCTAGGTGAAATAATTAAGTATATGATATTATCTTCGGGGGCTACGTACGCACGAGGTGACGGGAGTCCGTGCGTAGCTACTATTATGCCATGGCCGGGTAGCCTAGGACCCACTAGCATGCTTTATGTGCGTACCTGTAACCCTGCCTGTAATAATAAACTGCTAATATGACCGAAAACATGATTGAAAGTTTAAAAGACAACTAGATTTCATATTGTTAACCTTCTAAAAAGAGAATTGTTTCCGCTGTGAATATATATGTGTACCTGGACTGGGTTGTATTATGGAGTGTTACTAAATTTGACATGTGTTAAAAAAAAGATTTCAAAACCTATATTTCATGTTTCTTTTAATAAAGACTTTATCTTTTTCCTGAGAAATTTGTTTTCTTGATAAAATACAAATTTATTATGTGGATATGTGTAACTTTGGGTGCCTGAGTCGCTTGAGTGATTCGCGAGCAGGAAGACCTTGTATTTGTGTATGTATTCTTATGAGAACCTGAGTCGCATGAATGATTCGCGAGCAGGCTAGCCGTATTATATTGAGAGGTGCACTTTTGGGACGGGCCGGTCGATCCCTCGGCAGTGCACAAAGAGGATTATTATATTGAGAGCCGCACTTTTAGGACGGGCCGATCGATCCTTCGGCAGTGCGTAGAGAGATTGAGAGATGCACTTTTGGGATGGGCCGATCGATCCGTCGGCAGTGCATAGAGAGTTTGAGAGCCGCACTTTTGGGACGAGCCGATCGATTCTTCGGCAGTGCGTAGAGAGATTGAGAGATGATCTTTTGGGATGGGTCGATCGATCCTTCGGCAGTGCATAGAGAGATTGAGAGCCGCACTTTTGGGACTGGCCGATCGATCCTTCGGCAGTGTGTAGAGAGGTTGAGAGATGCACTTTTGGGATGGGCCGATCGATCCTTCGGCAATGCATAGAGAGGTTGACTATCTTATGACTCCGGCCGGTTGTCTTACCCTTGTGTGCGCATGACTATTTGGTACTATTCTATTGGCATTGGTTGGACATGTATTTGGGAAAAAGGGAAGTGCACATTGTTGTTTATTCTCAGTGATTACCTGGATTTCTGTACTTGATATGTACTTGTTGCTCACTGTCTTACATGTCTATTGTATTCCATCATATTCTGTCATATGTTGTATTGTCAGACCTTAGTAAGAGCCTAATTTTCCCCCTCGTCACTACCTCTCTGAGGTTAGGCGGGCCACTTATTTAGTACACGTTATTTTTGTACTCATGCTGTACTTACTGTGCATTTTATTGCACAGGTACTTTCATAGCAATGTGGAGGATTCGGAGACTTAGGCAAGCTGCACCATCCGGAGGCGACCCGCAGCTGGCAGAGTCTCCTTCATACTGTATTTATTCATTTTAAATTTCCTTGTCCAGTTGTATTTCGGACAGGCTTGAAGTGATTGTATAACTTCTTAGAAATTGCTCATGTACTTGTGACACTGGGTTCTGGAGATGTGTTGGGGTTTACTTTATTAAACTGAATTGATTTTCTGTCCTATTTAAGTTTACTAAAAATCTATTTATTTGATTATGAAATGCAAGAAAACCTTGTGTCCGGCGCCATCACGACCTTCGTGATTTTGGGTCGTGACATTGATATTATGATTATGTTTATTTAATATTAGGCTTACCTAGTCCTTAAGTCTAGGTGTCGTCACGATACCTAACCGAGGGAAAATTGGGTCGTGACTACTTGTTAGTTTCAGGTGCTAGTTCGTCCTTTTTTAGGTTTTGCGGATCAAGACGGGACATTCAAAGCTTGTGACTTCAATGTTGTCTTGAGTAGTCCACATCTTTTCCGCTTCTGTACTTTGGGTTCAACTCTTTTATTTTTCTTCTTTTCTTTTATTCTGGATTGACACTTGTAATTTTGGTCGTCTCGAACCCTGTGCCTCGGGGTATAACCTGCTCAGGCATCCAAACAAATGAAAGAAATGTTTCTGCCCCAGTTTTCACTAGGAAAATTTTGTGAGTTATTGTAACGAAATTCTATACTACTTCATTATTCAAAGCAATAAAAGGGCGAGAGTGGTGTATCCTGGAAAAAGAGACTAGGGAGTGGTGATCGTATGTCTAGAATGAAATCAATTAGGAAGTGGAGACCCCATGTTGGAAATGCGACTAGAGAGTGGAGACCCTATGTATAAAATAAAATCAACTAGGGATTGGAGACATTATGTTGGAGAATCATCAACTAGGGAGTGGATACCCTATGTTGGCATCAACAGGGGAGTGGTGACCCTATGTTGGCATAAGGTTATGCTGGTATCAACTAGGGAGTGGAGCCCCTATGTTGGCATCAACTAGGGAGTGGTGACCCTATGTTGGCATCAGGTTATGCTGGAATCAACTAGGGAGTAGAGACCATATTTTGGCATCAACTAGGGAGTGGTAACCCTATGTTGGCATCATGTTATGCTAGTATCAAATAGGGATTGGATACCCTATGTTGGCATCAACTAGGGAATGGTGACCCTATGTTGGCATTAGGTTATGCTAGCATCAACTAAGGAGTAGAGACCTCTACGTTGGCATAAACTAGGGAATGGTGACCCTATGTTGGCATCAGGTTATGCTAGCATCAACTACTGAGTGGAGACCCTATGTTGGAAAATCATCAACTATGGAGTGGTGTCCCTATGTTGGCATCAGGTTGTGTTGGCATTAACTATGGAATGGAGACCCTATGTTGATATCAACTATTGAGTGGTGACCCTATGTTGGCATCAGGTTATGCTGGCATCAAATAGGGAGTGGAAACCCTATGTTGGAAAATCATCAACTAGGGAGTGGAGACTCTATATTGGCATCATGTTATGCTGGCATCAATTTGGGAGTAAAGACCTTATATTGGCATCAACTAGGGAGTGGAGACCGTATGTTGGCATTAGGTTATGCTGGCATCAACTATGGATTGGAGACCCTATGTTGGCATCAACTAGGGAGTGGAGACCTTATGTTGGCATCAGGTTATGCTGGCATCCACCAGGGAGTAGAGACCCTATGTAAGGAAATCATCAGGTTATGCTGGCATTAACTAGGGAGTGGAGACCCTATGTTGGAAAATCATCAACTAGGGAGTGGGGACCCTATGTTGGCGTCAGGTTATGCTGGCATCAACTAGAGAGTGGAGACCCTATGTTGGAATCAACTAGGTAGTGGAGACCCTATGTTGGCACCAAGTTATGCTGATATCAGGTTATGTTGGCAGCAACTAGGGAGTGGAGACCCTATGTTGGAATCAACTAGGGAATTGATACCCTATGTGGAAAAAACGCAGCTAGGGATTGGAGACCCTATACTACCATGATTTTGAATTTTCTTTGTTTTCTTTCTCTTTTTTTGTTTTTTCTTTTTTTCATCATTTTTGTCATCATTTTGTTATTTCTCTTATTTTTCACTATTTCAACAAATGGGTAAATACAAACAGAATTTTTGAGAAAACCTCCCATTTTTGAGTTGTTCCTGCAAAGTTGTTTTGAGCCCTTGTGTAATTTCTTTTTGGTTGCACCTGCGTCTTGCAAGGTTTCTTTTGGATTGCACCTATTTCCTTTTTTCAAACAAAGAACTATTTGTCAGTTTGAAACAGTGGTTGGTTTTGTGGCCTTTAATGTTTCGGTCACTTGATCTCGGCACGGTTTCCTTGATGAAGATCTCAACTGCTTATTTGTTCCCTGAGGACCGATTTCATTTCTGGCCCTGGAGAACTTGGCTTTTCCAAAACTTTACCATGACGGTTAATCACGTGGCACTCAACCTTCTTCAACTTTATTTTGCCTTCTGTGATGACCCAAAAGGTCATCCCGTATATTCTATCAAATTCTGTATTCCGAGGTCGTGAAAACCTCCTTCTATTTCACCTCGATTTGCATGCACAGCTCGGGCTTGTAGCCGGGAAGCCTTTAGGTGAAAATAGAAAAAAAAATAAAAATTTTGTATTGGAAATTTGAATAAAGTTGACTTCAGTCAACATTTTTGGGAAACAGACCCGGACCCGTAATTTGACGGTCCCGGAGGGTCTGTAGAAAAATATGGGACTTGGGCATATGCCCACAATCAAATTTGGAGGTCCCAAGTCCGAGAAATGAATTTTTAAAGAAAATTATTTTCTGAAAAATATAAAGGTTTTTGAAAATGAAAGTTGAGGTGAAACCTGTGATATCGGGCCGTATTATTATTTCGAAGCCCGGTACATGTTCGATATGATTTATATGTGTTATCTGTGAAATTTGGTAAGAAACGAACTTAGTTGGACGTGATTCGGACCTTAAATGCAAAACTTAATGTTTATAGAGGTTGAAGAATTTTCATGGATTTTTAGTTTAATTCATCGTGTTAGTGTTGTTTTATGTAGTTTGGAACCTCGAGCGAGTCAGTGTTAGGTTATATGACTTGTGTGTGGGGTTGGACAGGGTCCCTGTGGGCCTCGGGTACGTTTAGGATGCTCATCGGGTGTTTTTAGAACTTGGGAGACAGCTGAAACATTGCTGGTTCTGGTGTCTCGCACCTGTGATGCATTTTCCGCAGGTGTGAGCACGCATGTATGGCGAGGAGTTCGCAGGTGCGGAATTATACCAAACCCCCAATCCTCGCAGGTGCGGTTAATTTTCCGCAAGTGCGGCCATTTGACCGCAGGTGCGACCCCAGACTTTTTAGTGGGTTTTCACACCTACGATGATAGTTCTGCAGGTGCGGTCTCATGGTCGGAGGTACGGAATTGCTGGGCAGAAAAGAGGCAGAACCGAGGGTTTATGTTATTTTCACCATTTTTGATTTGGGGAGCTCGGGAGAGGCGATTTTCGGAGGATTTTGCACCTGGGTAATTTTGGTAAGTTATTTCTATCCATTATAGACCAATTTCCATATTTCCAATATTAAATCCAACCTTTAATTTCGAAAATTTTGGGTAAAAAATGGGCTAAACTTCATAGACCAAATTATTGAGTTTTGATTAGGATTTTGACCTCCAATTTTAGAGATTTTCATATGTTTAGACTCGTGAGTGAATGGGTGTCCGGAGAATATAATTTTTATCCGATTCCGAGACGTGGGCCCGAGGAACTTTTTGGGCAATTTTTCCTAATTTCCTGTTTTAGCTTCGAATTTATTTGTTAAACTAGTTTCTTGTAGTATTATTTACACGATGCTATTGATTTGAGTAGATTTGGGCCATTGGGAGTCAGATACACGTGGCAAGAACATGATTTCAAGTTTGTTTTGAGCGGTTGAGGTATGTATCTTGCCTAACCTTGTGTGGGGGAATTACCCCCTAGGATTCGAGTCTTCTATGTTGATTGTAGTCCGTGTACGTGAGGTGACGAGCGCATCCGCGGAGTTGTTTGTGGAAAGTTGACCCTTTAGGAATCTTAGATACTTATATTCACCGAGTTTGAAGTGCCCTTAGCATGATTGAATTTCCTAATTTATGGTGTCATCCTTAATTGCTTAAATGTGAAAGTTCTTATTTTCATATTTACTCCTAATTGACTTATCAGAAGATTTTTATTTCCCTTACTGTCATGCTATGTTTTCTTAACTACTTATCTCTAGTTTGCAATTATCCGCATCCCAACCTATAATTGTTTTGGATGTTATATGGTTTTAGGTTTATTCTCTGATGCTTGTCCTTAAGTGGAAATTGTTGAGTATTCTATACCTTCGTGACTTGCCCTTATATGAAGTTATCGGATTTGTGTTGATTTCTTGTTGTTCACCCGTGTAATTAGGTGTGGCTGTTACATGCTATTTTCCTTCCTTCTGGGGTGATTTCTTAATATGCCTAGCTCTCCTTATTGTGTTTATTTCTCGTGAACTAGTTTTGCCTATCTTGTGATCGAAGTTTATTGAATGGATGTATTAATTGTATTCTAGAAGGTTGCCCGTGTTGTTGTTGTTTTTGTACTGGTTGTGGTGATGCATGAGGTTTCTGCCGTGCGGTTGTTGATATGGGGATTTGCACGAGGTTTCTGCCGTTCCGTGATTATTGCTGATATTGAAGATGCGGCGTGATAAGGCGGGATATGAGATTGAGTGTTGCGCATGTGGCGTGACATGGTGGGAACATGTTTATGCACGTGTGGCGAAACAAGGCGGGCATATACTGTACTATTGCACACGTGGCGAGAAACACTTACCGTGTGAGTTCATTCGTATGGACATTTATGAGATCAAAATGTACGTGTTTCCCCTTTGCTTTCTTTATGTCTATTGGTTGTTGAAATCAGTTTAGGACACCTGCACAGGCATACACGTAGTTAGGTACTATTAATAGATTCAGGACTCCTTGTTGTTGTCAAATATAGATAGTCTTATTGTGCTTACTGTATGGGTGGGAATGACCCAATTGGCACGTGAGTCATCCGTGCAGTTAGTACCCGTAAGATGATAATTTGTCCGAGATTCGGAACCTCGTGGAGACAACTATGAATTGATGTAGAAATGGATGAAGTTTTTGAGTCATTACATACTCGTGTTGTATATTTACATGCCGGATTTGTCTGTGATCTATTCAGTCCTTGTGTTACTTCATGATTTCTGTTGATACTTATTGTTTTCCTTCTTCATCGAGTTCATTGTCTTGTTAGCTATATTACGTTGCCTTTATGTATATCATTATTTCCCTCATTTCTATATTGATACTTGTTCGGTCTTATTAGACCAGTGGGTGTCTTGACTAGTCCTCATCACTACTTCACCGATGTTAGTCTTATACTTACTAGGCACCACTGTGGTGTGCTCATACTACTCTTCTGCACATTTTTGTGCAGATTCCAGGTTTTCGCATAGCCGGCCGAGTGATTGATAGTAGCGTGGTTTCTATTGTGGAGAATCAAGGTAAAACCGTTTTAGCATTCGCGGTTTCGGAGTCACCATCTTATCTTTTGTTTGCACTGTTGCACCTATTTCTGAACAGTGGTATTTTTAGGATTTTAGTGTAAATTCTTAAAAGCTTGTGACTTGTACTTCCGGGTTTTGGGAACATAAAATGTGTAAAGATTTATTTATTTTAGAAAGGTATTAGAATCCATTTTATTATTGTTGTTATTCCTGAATATTAGGCTTACCTAGTCCTTAAGACTAGGTGCCATCACAATACCCAACAGAGAGAAATTTGGGTCGTGACAAGTTGGTATCATAGCCCTAGGTTCATAGGTGCTACGAGTCATAAGCGAGTTTAGTAGAGTCTTGTGGATCGGTACGGAGACGTCTGTACTTATCTTCGAGAGGCTACGAAACTATTAGGATAACTTCACTTCCTTTCTTCCTATCGTGCGAGTTCGTTGATCTTGAAGTTTTAAATTTATTATTCCATTCTCTCACAGATGTTGAGGACGCGAGCTATAGATTTTGAGGATGTTACCCCTGGAGCAGATGCCGCTTGGGGCAGAGGTTGACGAGGGGCACGTGCCGCAGCTAGAGCACCTGCCAGAGCAGCCGTTGAGGAGCCGCCGACAGTTCCAGTTGGGGGACCGGAGGCGCCTGTTGTTACACCTGGACTTCAAGAGACCTTGGCACAGTTCTGGGATGTGATTGATACCTTAACTCAGGCGGGATAGATTCTGGGTGCACCAGCTACTTCACAGGGCGGGGGAGGAGCTAAGACTCCCGTCGCCCATACTGCGGAGCAACGAGATTAGGTTGGTCAGGTTCCAGGTGTCATGGCAGCACAGTCTGGGGTCCCAGTTTCGCCCGTGGTTAGGGCAGAAGCATCGGAGGAGGAACAACTTAGACTCGAGAGGTACAAGATGTACCGCCTCCTACCTTCAGTGGATTGACGACAGATGATGCCCAGGGTTTCCTGGAGGAGTGTCACCGCATTCTTCATACTATGGGTATTGTGGAGACGAGCGAGGTTGCTTTCATTACGTTCCAGCTTAGGGGAGCGGCTTATCAGTGGTGGCTGGAATATGAGTTGAGTAGCTAGGCCGAATCAGCTAAACTTACATGGGGTCAGTTTTTAGAGATGCTCTTGAGTGAGTTTGTACCTCAGTCCCTCTGAGATGCATGGCGTGCGTAGTTTGAGCGGTTGTGCCAGGGCACTATGTACGTATCAGAGTATGCCGTCGGGTTTAGTGATTTGGCCTGGCATGCACCTACTTTGGTTGCTACAGTTAGAGAGCGTCTTCGCAAATTTATCGAGGGCCTCAGGCGTGATATTCGATTTAGCATGGCTCGGAAGTTCGAGTCGGATATTTCATTTCAGCAGGTGGTAGGGATTGCTCGCAGAGCTGAGGGCATGTTGGATCGTGAGAGAGACGACATGCGCGACTATGATAGAGATGTCAGACCAGGTACGAAGAGAGAGGGCAGAAAGGTGAGGAGGGCTCGTGGGCCGGAGAGATTTACTGGTCCTTATTATTGAGGCAGGGTACGACACGGTAGAGGTTTTATGGGTCAGCCAGTTCAGTTTGCATTGCCGGCTTCGCATGGGGTCTTAGGTACTCATGGGTCTCAGAGTACTCGGATCGCGCAGTTTCCACAGCCAAGTCAGCAGAGAGTTTGTTTTGAGTGTGGAGATATCAACACATGATGAGAGATTGTCCTAGGTTCCGGGCAGATGTGTTACAGCAGGGCACTCAGGCTAGTAGAGTGCGCCCAAGAGGGGGAGGCCCGACCTGTTGATGTGTTTCGTATAGTAGGTTGGAGGCCGTTGTGCGAGATGTTATAGTACATGTAAATTTTGTTTTGTTACAAAGGGCCACCATTTGTATTTAATTATAGCTCTGCTGGTCGGGACGAGTTCCCTCACTATTGTTTTGTTTATGAGTAAGCTTCATGCTTTGCACTCTACTTTTGTGTTTGCTCCTGTTGGGAGATTCTGTGAGTAGTAGCCCATGTCTATTGTCTGTCTCTATTAAGTATTGAGAGATATGAGACCAGTAGTAAATTCATGTTGTCCAGTACGGTAAGTTTGATGTGATTCCTGAGTATTTTTATTTACGAGTTGTGATTTTGATACTCCATCGAGATGTGGGATCAGCTTGCATTATGATTTTATCAGCTGAGATGAATTAGTGGTAGAATTTCAATTTGGCAGGATGTATTTTCGGTATGTGATTCAGAGTGGAGGGCGAGGTCCTCATGATATTTGTTATCATATGTGTTGGGACCGGGCTGAGTACCGCAGTGGAAATTGTATCAGGATGGTATCCTTGTGATTTGTTCATGTGCTTTAGTTCCTTTCTTGTTATGTTGTGTAAGTTAGCATTGATAGAGAGTCATGCATGTCGGGCTTGTTTAATAGCTTCCTTATGTGTTTTTCCTTTCATATTCAGTCACTTTTGTTTTATGCTCCTTGAGTTTTATCTTGTGGGTGTGTTCCCGGTGGTGTTAGTTGTGGCTTGGTGATTTGGGTGTCAAGGTCATGAAGTTTTCTTGTTTAGACTCCGGAGAGGCTCCAACAACCCAAGAGCTATAATCCGCATGGACAACTCACGTGCTGCACGGACAACTCATATGTTGTACAAACAACTCACGCGCCATAATATGAATATCTGGATCCGCACGGACAACTCACGTGCTATGATATCAATACATGGATCCGCATGGACAACTCATGTGATGCACGGACACACGTGCTATGGTAGCAATATCCTCACAACCAGGCTCCCGACCTCACTCAGTCATCAATCTTTCTAGTATCTCTCACGGACTCACATTGTCATGAAACTAGCCCGACAACAAGAATATGATGTATCAATAAGTAACAACTGAGACTGAGATATGATATGAATGCATGAACATGACTGAGTACAAAATATCAATGAAATCTATGAAATGACAGCAAGAAATGACCACTATGGGTCTCAACAGTATCGGCATAAAGTCTAAACATGATATCTAGCATGATTGACAGCTTAATTACTTTATCAAATAGTGAAAACACAGATATCGACAAAATAGGGCCACCATACAGTGCCATGGGAACCACAAATCCTAATTCACTGGGTGTACAACCCCACCCCCGTCACCAAGCATGTGCCTCACCTCAATACCAATCACATAACACGTAATGCGGGGTTTCATACCTTCAGCACTAAGTTTAGAAGAGTTAATTACCTCAAACAAGCCAAATTCAATACCCAACAAGCCAAACGATTCTCCAAAAAGGAAATCACGCGCGTAATGACCATCCGAATGGCTCGACACTAGCCAAAAGAAACTCAAATACATAAAATAATGCCAAAGAAAACAAACCCAATTGACAAAGGTCGAATCTTTAATCAAAATCCCAAAATTGATCAAAAGGTCAAACCTTTCCCCGCGCCTCGTAAACTGACCAAACTTACAAAATACGACAACCCATTCAATTAAGAGTCCAACCATACTACTTTCACTCAAATCCACTACGAATCGATGTTCAAAATTCAAAAATTCTCTTTAGGAAATTTTAGACAAAACCCCCAAATTTCACTTTGAAATCAGCATTCAAATGGAAAGAACGAAGATGGATTCATCAAATGTAACCAAAATCGAGTAAAGAACACTTACCCCAATTTATATAGTGAAAATCGACTCAAACAATTTTCTGAATCCGAGCTTCCAAACTCAAAATATGACCAAATGAACAAACCTTTGATATTAAGTATTTTTGCCCATAAAAATGAGCGCAGCACAACCCAAACCTATCAGAAACTCACTCGAGCCCCTCGGGACTCTGTACGAACATACCAAAAAGTTCCAAAACATAACACGGACTTACTCAAGGCCTAAACTCACGCATAACAACATGGAAACGATGAAACGCTCCTCAAACCAAACTTAATGAACATTCAACTTCCAAAAACTCGCGACGAAACATATCAAATCAAGTCGAAATGAACTCAAATTTTGAACACTAGTTCTAATACACTATACGGTGCTACTCATGGCCCCAAACTATGGAGCGAAGTGCTAATGCTCAAAAAAACTGGTCGCACCACCGTATAACCTTACCATGCACATACACGGGGGTGATCCCATATCACCCTATCCCATACAGGTCTGATAACACATAGCCGAATTTCTAAATTCAACCTAGTCCGTAAGCCTTAAAATGTAAGTTTTCCAACATCCAGAATTCCTTATAAGATCTGAATCTCGTGACCTACACGCTGTATATCTCTAAACAAGTTTTACTAACCCGCATCCATAATCGAAGCTACAATAACTGGATATACCACATGACTCAAAAATCCATAGCAAAAATCTCCAATCATAGTAACTGCTCAGAACAACCCAATCTCGGTAATAAACCTCGTACCTAACAAAAACTCATCCTAAAATCATCATACACTGCAGATAGTGAAAGAACACGCAAAAACTCACAACCATTCATCAAATCAACAAGCCATGGAGCTCCCTCTCCTTCAATAAGAACTATAGCCAATTCTTAAGCCGACTTCCGATATTATCCTTCCAAATATACCGCAATCAAATCCGATAGCACCCATCCTAAGAACGTACCACCTGACTCTAACACAAAGGTTCATACCTCAACATAACTCTGCTGCATTTCACGACTCCATCCAAATGTTAGTCCATATCACATACCTCGAGCCACCCTGATCAAAATCAATAACCACGCGAAATTTTACATCAAGTACCATAAGCGCATTACATTAACCAAACAAATTCCGAAAGTACATAAGCAATACATCCTCAATCATGCAATACCCAATTACTTAATTGTAAAGACCCGTAAAATTTTCTCGTTTTAAAATAATACCCGAATGAGTTTTCGAGTGGTCTTTATTGTGGATTTTTTAAAACGGACCTAAATTGAGTAAAAATTACCCCAAGACATAAAGAATAAAAATTTTCAGAAAGTAGGTGTTATGCGACACACTATGCAATCGCATAACGTGTATGCAGACCGCATAATGGTGACATACATGGGCATATCACTGCCACATTTGAGGTCAACTATGTGGTCCAATATGCGATCGCATTTCAGTTATGCGGACCGCATAAGCTTCGCATTGTTGCCTTTGATTTTGGGAGGGAAGTTATGCGATCACATAACGTGTATGCGGACCGCACAATGGTCGCATACCTGGGCAGTGTGTTTTGAATTTTGGCCCATCTTGAGGGCCATTATGCGGTCGCCTGTTTTTCTAATTTTAAAACCCGACCCCAGTTCATTAAAATACCCCTCCCCTTCATTTTTAACCATTTTGCTGAGATGTTAGAGAGAGGAAAGAGTGGGTTCTAGTGAGAGAACGTCCCAAGTTTATCAAATTGGTCTTCCTTCATCACTAAAGCTTGGAACTAATCGAGTAGAACATAAACTTCTTCACTCTAAGAGGTAAGCTTCTACCTCATTAACCCTAATTTCCATATTTTTGTTAAAATGAAACATGGGCAGGATAGTTCATAAATATGGGGTTAAGCATCTTGCATGCATGTACCCAATTTATCATAATCTAGTAAAGGTAAATAGGTTGGGGTAACCTTTCATTAAAAAGGGGTTATTCAATCTAAAGGAACACCTAGTTCTAAGTTTAAATGTGCCGCATTGTGAATAGATTGAAGGTGCTAGCAGGTCCGGTGATTTGAGATAGAAATTAAGGAAAAATCCCGATTCGATGTATGTATGGCTAACTTTAAACTTTTTAGAATCCTCTTGTTTGGTCCGAGCATACGATATGTGTACCTTGTTTGAAAACATGTGAATTGATTGTTCAAATGTGTTGAGACGTATGATTTTATTCTCTGATTGTCCTAGTTGATTGCCATACTACCGTGATATATGAGTTTGTGAAAAGTGTTTTGATGTGCCTATCTTATTATGTGCAAAACTCGTAAATCCTAGAGGGTATCGATATGAAAGTATGTGTTAACGAATGAAAGAAGGTTAATGTGCCCAAGTGTGGGAATGTATATAATGGCTAAAACAACTGTGTGTGGTATGTAATGAAAAAGGGTATTGTGAAATGATGTGAGTGAGTTGAAGAATTATGGAAATTCCTTGTATATGAATTACTACTTGGGGAGAATTATTGTGCCTTGGGTCCAAATATATGAATTGTGGACGTGAACTTGTGATTCCTATAAATGATAATTCTTCTGATGTAATTTTTTGTTGTTGCTGTTATGAAATATGATTGTCAGGTGGGATCGGGTTGCGCACCGCAACACGGAGTAATAAGCTTGATGCGATGTGAGGTAATAAGGTTGGCCGAGGTAATAAGTATGGAATGTGATCATTATCACTATCAAAATGAAAAATCTGGGTAACTCTTGAATATGGTGATTTTGAAAGGGACAAAGGAGAGATTGTGAAACTTGTTTAATTTTGATTGTTTCTTTCCACGTGCATTGATTAATTTGTTCTATTATTGTCTCTTAATTGTGTACTGTTTGATTATACTTGGGATAAAGTTTGTTTATACATACTAGTACTATTCCACAGTACTAACGTACCTTTTGTCGGGGGCGCTACATCTTTTATATGGATGTAGGTGAGTCCATAGCAGGTAGCTCAACTCGCCGTCAGTGGTGCTTTCTCCTCATCCTTTTTAAGTTGTACTGGTGACCCCCACTTCCTCTCGGAGCCATGTGTAGTTCATGCCATTTCCTTTGAGTATATTACGTATTGTAAGGTATAGCCGGGGCCTTGTTGCCGACAAGTATTGTATAACCTCCTAGTACTCTTAGAGGCTCCGTAGACACTATGTGGGTGTATATATATATTTTGGACAGTGGTTGTATTTGCTCGTAATCGTGGTCTGTATTGGGAAGTGTTGTATCTATTATGTATGTTTTGGTAAATCTAGTATAATAATGTAAAATGAGAAAGAATTGGATTTATTGTGGTAATCACTCACTTCTAAGCTTATCTCAATGTTTCACATAAATAATGTATGTTATAAACACGGGGAAACGCGTTGGGTAGGAAAGGCAAATCAGGTTCGATTGACTGGGGTCACCCGGTTGAGTGTCGTTCGCGTCCCTCGATTTTGGGGCATGAAAAACTTGGTATCACAGCCTAAGGTTTTAAAAGTGTCCTAGGATGTCTCGTGTCTAATAGATCTCTTCTTATCGGTGTGTCGTCGCCACATCCATAATTAGGGGGCTACATGGACATTTAGGAAACACCCTTTTTATTGTTATTCTATATCGTGCGGTGAAGTGGAAAGTGAGATTATTGTTGTCTAACTCGTGCTCTCTTCCAAAATTTTCATTGATGGCACCATAGAAGAGAGCCCGACTCGGCCTAGGGGCCAATGCCGCCCCAAGTGTGGCTCTAAATTCTGTACCCGATGGTGCGGGTGAGAGCGAATCCCTAAACTTGAATCCATCTGGCGTATCTGTTCCAGATCACAGTGTTCCTATTCCTGCTGTGGGGGAGGGTTCTACAACCCCTCCCACCGATATTCCTGATCCTTCTTGGGTTCCCCCTTCAGGTCCCGGTACTTTCGACGGGGACCTCAGGGGAGCTATTAATATGTTGACCCAATTAGTGGCCGCTAAGGCCAAAAGATCTCATGATGGCCCTGCATCCTCTAGCGGACAGGGAGATTCCGCCGGTTCCAGAGTCAACCAGTTTTTGCGGTTGGCCCCTCCAGAGTTCTCATGTATTGATCTAGAGGCCGATCCGCAGGACTTTCTAGATGAAATGTAAAAGACGCTCCGGGTTATGAAGGCTACAGAGACAGAGGTGTTTGAGTTAGCATCTTACAGGTTGAGGGGAGCAGCGTATTCCTGGTTCGAGATGTGGGAGGATTCCTGTGGGGAGGGAAGTCCTCCGGCAAGATGGGATGAGTTCGTTGATGCTTTCATGGATCACTTCTTGCCTGTCGAGACCATGGCAGCCCGTGCTATGGAGTTTGAGGTTCTCAAGCAGGTTAATATGAGTGTGTGGGAGTACCACATGGAGTTCGTAAGGTTGTCCAAGTACGCTCCTCAGTTGGTATCGACTATGGATTCCATAGTTCGACGGTTTGTTCCGGGCCTCAGTCCCTTGGTTGTGAATGAAGCTGCTACAGCTGCCTTGCACTCAGACATGAATTATGGTAAGATAGTGGGGTTTGCCCAGGCCACGGAGGCTAGAAAATTGAAGATAAGGTCGGAAAAGGGGAGTATTAGCAGGGCCCGATCAGCGGGCCACTTAGGGAATTCAGTTGGAGGACGGAGACCAGTTCAGGGGAGAGGACCATCAGGGCCATCCCAGTCTTATGCTCAGTCCTCATCCAGTGCACCGCCATCAGTGCACCGTTATCAGAAGAGCAGTTGCTCGAGACCAGGATTAGACAGTAGGAGACCCTAACAGCATGGTCGTCCAGGAGGGAGGTTCCGACAGAAGAGGAGGGATACGTGCCCTAAGTGTGGGAGGTTCCATACCGAGATTTGTTACCTGAATATCCCGGTATCCTACGGGTGTAGGGTGAGAGGTCATATTCAGCAGGATTGTTGTGCGCCCACTTAGGGCGTGGGTAGTGGTTTTGCTTAGCCATCCGGTTCTTCAGTCGTCGCATCTTCAGTACGTCCTCCAGCTCCAGCAGGGCGTGGTGCAGTTAGAGGTAGAGCTCGTGGTAGAGGTGGAGCCATCCGGTTCTATGCTTTGAGTGGTCGCTAGAGTGCAGGGGCTTCTCTAGATGTTGTTACAGGTTTTGTGGTTGTTCAAGCCCTTGATTGTTATGCTCTTATTGATCTGGGGTACTCGTTGTCCTATGTTACTCCATTTATTGCTTTAAGTTTTGGGACAGAACCCGAACAGCTTCATGAGCCGTTCTCTGTGTCGACTCTGGTTAGTGATTCCATTAAAGCCGCACGAGTCTATAGGAATTGTGTTTCCATGGTGTGTGGTCGAGATACCACGGCCGATCTTATCGAACTAAGGATGGTAGATTTTGATGTTACCATGGGAATGAATTGGCTTTACTCGTGCATTGCTAAACTCGACTACCGAACAAGATTTATGAGGCTAGAGTTTCCTAGTGAGTCAGTTATTGAGTGGAAAGGTAATGGTGTGGTGCCAAAGGGTAGGTTTATTTCCAACCTTAAGGCCTCGAAGATGATTAAAAAGGGGTATGTTTATCATTTGTTCCGGGTTGCGGATACCACTTCAGAAGTGTCTGCCTCGAGTCCATCCCACTCGTGAATGATTTTCTTGAAGTATTTCGGGACGAGCTTCCAGGGATTCCACCAGAAAGAGAGATCGATTTCGGGATTGATGTATTGCCACATACGCATCCAATATCTATTCCACCATACAGAATGGCACCAGCAGAGTTGAGAGAGTTAAAGGATAAGTTGAAAGACTTATTAGAGAAGGGGTTCATTCGGCTGGGTGTGTCGCCGTGGGGCGCTCCGGTTCTTTTCGTCAGGAAGAAGGATGGGTCACTTCGGATGTGTATTGATTATCGGCAGCTCAACAAAGTCACTATCAAAAACAAGTATCCATTGCCTCGGATAGATGATTTGTTCGACCAATTTCAGGGTGCGAGGTTTTTCTCCAAAATTGATTTACGGTCAGGGTATCACCAGCTGAAGATCAGAGAGCAGGATATTCTTAAGACCGCCTTCAGAACTCGTTATGGCCATTTTGAATTTTTGGTAATGTTTTTTGGACTGACCAATGTTCTAGCGACTTTCATGGATCTTATGAATCGAGTTTTCAAACCCTTTCTTGACTCCTTCGTGATTGTTTTTATTGATGACATCCTTGTCTACTCGTAGAGTCAGAAGGATCATGCTAATCACCTCAGGGCAGTTCTGCAGGCTCTTCATCAGCGCCAATTGTATGCCAAGTTTTCAGGACACTTGTGAAAAGAACTTTCAGGAATTGAAATCAAGATTGACTTCAACACCGGTGTTAACTTTGCCAGAAGGCACAGAGGGATTTGTGGTTTATTGCAATGCTTCAAGGGTTGGTTTAGGATGTGTGTTGATGCAACACGGGAAGGTTATAGCCTATGCTTCCAGAAAACTCAAGAATCACGAGCAGAATTATCCGACGCATGATTTAGAAGTCGCGGTAGTTGTGTTTGCATTAAAAATATGGCGGCATTATTTGAATGGGGTCCATGTGGACGTGTTCTCAGACACAAGAGTCTCCAATATTTGTTCAAGCAGGAGGAGTTAAATTTAAGGCAGCTGCGATGGTTAGAATTTCTTAAGGACTATGATATGAACATTCTGTACCATCCGGGAAAAGCAAATGTAGTGGCCGACGCTCTCAGTCGGAAGTCTATGGGTAGTGTGTCTCATTTGGAGGAAGACCAGAGGCCGTTGGCTCGGGAGGTTTGTCAATTGGCTCGTCTGGGGGTCTGTCTCTCGACCTCAGACGAGGGGAAAGTCATGGTGCATAATGGGGCAGAATCATCACTTGTAGAGGAAGTCAAGGAGAAGGAGTTTATTGATCCAGCATTGGCGCAGTTGAAGGAGCCAGTTTTGAATAGCAAGATTTCAGCATTTTCACTCGGGAGCANCGCAGTTGAAGGAGGCAGTTTTGAATAGCAAGATTTCGGCATTTTCACTCGGGAGCGATGATGGTGTTTTGCGGTGCCAGGGAAGGTTATGTGTTCCTGATGTGGATAATCTTCGGGACAGGGTGATGGCGGAAGCTCACAATTCTAGGTATTCCGTGCACCCAGGTTCTACGAAAATGTATCAGATCTCCGGGAAATTTATTGGTGGAGCAGTATGAAAAGAGGTGTGGCTGACTTTGTATCTAAATGTCCGAATTGTCAGCAGGTGAAAGCCGAGCATCAGAGTCCTGGTGGGTTAACTCAGCTTATGGAAATTCCAATGTGTAAATGGGAAATGATCAACATGTACTTAGTGGTAGAGTTACCTCGCACTCAGCGTAAGTTCGACTCGATTTGGGTGATAGTTGATCAACTCAGAAAATCAGCTCACTTCTTGTGGTCAAGTCCACCGATACTGCAGAATAGTATGCTCAGTTGTATACCAAGGAAATAGTCAGGATTCATGGTACTCCAGTTTCTATTATCTCAGACCGAGGGGCCCAGTTCACGGCTAATTTTTGGAGGAAATTTTAGCAAGGTTTGGGTACTCAGGTAAATCTCAACACGGATTTCCATCTGCAGACTGATGGTCAGGCAGAGGGGACTATTCAGAAACTTGAAGATATGTTATGGGCTTCTGTGTTGGACTTCAAGGGTAGTTGGGATGATCAATTACCGCTTATCGAATTTTCTTACAATAACATCTTTCACGCTAGTATTCAGATGGCCCCATTTGAGGCATTGTATGGAAGGAGGTGTAGATCTCCGATTGAGTGGTTCGAGGTTGGTGAAGCAGAATTGTTAGGGCCAGATCTTGTGCACCAGGCATTTGAAAAATTCAGAGTCATCTGGGAGAGGATGAAAACCGCTCAGAGCCGTAAAAAATCCTATGCGGACGTTCGTCAAAGAGAATTGGAATTCGAAGTTAATGATTGGGTATTTTTGAAGGTATCTCCCATGAAAGGAGTGATGCGGTTTGGGAAGAAAGGGAAATGATCCAAAGGTATGTCGGGCCATATCAGATTGCTCAAAGGATAAGACAAGTGGCTTATAGGTTGGAATTATCCTCTGAATTGTCATTAGTGCACCCGGTGTTCCACGTGTCCATGTTGAAGAAAGTGGTTGGATATCCATCAGCCATCGTGCCAGTTGAGATCATTGAGGTTAATGAAGAATTATCGTATGAAGAGTTTCCGGTTTCTATTTTTGACNGTGGGAAGCGGAAAATGAGATGAAAGAAAAATATCCCCATTTGTTTGAATAAGTCTAGTAGTGTTCGTCAGAACTGTCATCTCTAAGAAAATTATACTTTATGTTCGATTTTGTGCCAAAGCACCCCATCTTCCCCTAATTGCCTTATTGTTGTAATTTCCCAATATGTGCTAAAACTGAACTCGCTGTTCTATTTGGGTAGTGTGTAACCCTTGAGGTAAATGAAAGTTTTGTGGAACGTATGTGTTAGGCGAGTGACTAATGGTAGGGTAGGTTGGTAAGTATTATTTGAAATGAATATAGTATAGTGAGGTAGTTGGGTTGTATGGGACTCATTAAAACGACCAAGTTATGTGCAAAAATATGAACCATGTGCAAATTTGTGGTATAAGAAGAAAGAACTATGTGTATTTGACAAAATGATTGAGTATTTGCAAATTGTTGAGGTAACAACGTTGTGTGTGAGTTATTGGGTGATTAAAACTGTGTAATGATGCTTGGAAATGTGTTTCGGGGGCTCTCTGACAGGTAGATAGGTTTAATTACAACGGGAACTCTGGAAAAAAATTTCTGAAATATTAGAGTTAGTTAAAATTTGGAAGTTGCATATCATGCTTTCAGGACTAATTGATTTCGAAAACCCTCATTCGAAGACGAATGATTTTAAGGAGGGGGGGG